>JACCHW010000052.1:2327500-2594439 GCA_018907185.1 Platyscapa corneri
TGAAAAATATAAACACGATCTCTTTGATTACTCATAAAGAAAATCTTGTATGTTGATAAAAATTTTATCGTAGTTGTCAAAATTTTTAGATAAACGCGAAAATTTGTTCGATCATAAACTCGAAAGGGCGTGCTTTGAATGTGTCAATAAATAAACTTATCGCAGAATTCATATCATCGCTGTATTGATCAATCAATAAATAAACAGCTTTATTATTTTCTTGACTTTACATTCATATTCTATTTTTTCTAATTTCAATATTTTCTAAACTTCTCAAGTTATCAAGAAATGCTTGTTTATTTTACTGCAGACATAGTTTGATACAAAATGCAAAGTAACAGTCTCATAATTTTCTTTTAAGCATTAACATTTAAAAATAATTTTTAATTAAACAATTTGAAGATTATAATAATTTTATAATCAATGATATATTAGCTAATCATTACTATTTCAATGTGTTAATTCCACCACTATTGTAAATATAATTTATTTTGAATTCTGAAAAATTGTTTCATATTTTATCGTTAAATAAAGGTTTTATATTGCACCGAAATATAATATTATACCTATAAATATACATAATACTTGTAAATTGATAATACAATTTTGTTTATTCATATTAGCTTTGTTCTCAGAATTATTTTTTCTTTGATTTTTTTATTAATTTTACAACAACAATATTATTTATAAATTTAATTATATTATACGTTGATTTTAAATTCAATGAAATAAAATATATACACTACGTTATATTTAATAAGATTTTCAACATCTTATAAATATTCATAAAATATACTGAAAAAAGTTAATTTTCATAATGTTAAATGTGTAATTTATGATATAAGCGTATAAAATAGTCGAAATTTATTGTCTAAAATTAAAAGCTGTTCGATTTTTGAAAATAAAAGAAAATAAATTAAACAAAAAATTATTCTAATAGTAAATTATAAAATTGTTAGTATAAGAATTATATATAATAGAAAATTATTCTGCTATCTAATCTTAGTAAATTTGAATTTTTTACGAGACATACTAATCGATTAATCATTATTTTTTCTTTTTCGCTAAAAGAACTAATTTTAATAGATTTTTAAATATTAACTGAAGTCATATTTTTGTATTTATGATTGGGTTGTCTTTTACACGAAATAAAATAATTTTGTTTATAAGCAACCGTTAAGTTTTACTACACTACATTAGAATTAGATGTTTTACAATGAATAATCTTATTATCTTGTATTAAAAGTATTTGAACTGACCAGCATAATACGATTAATCTTTATGCCTCTAAAAAATTAGAAAAAGAATAGTTATTTTTTATTAAATTTATAGATGATGAATTTTTTGTATCTAATTAAAACATATTATAGTCATTACTTGGAAGTTTAGTTCATGCACTTTGATGAACTTTAAAAAGATATATCATTATACTCAATTATCCTAGCCATCGTTCGTAATTTTAATATTTTAATCTTATAGAAGATTAAAAAATAAATTAGTTATAATTAATAATTAGTTCAGGAATGTTATTGAAAAATTATGATTTTATATGACAATAAAGTAGTGTGCATCAAGTAGTCTCTTGGCAAAATATTTTTAATCCTAGTTTTTTTCTTAAATCTTTTGTAAATTAAAATAGTTTTATACACGAAGATTATATGATTTTTTTTATTCAAGAGGCGATTATGCCTTGGACTTGTCAGAAGTAAATCAATTATTTAAATGTAACATCTTCTTGTACTTGAGTTTTTATATTCAATATTTCTGTATTGACGCAAAGCTTCATTTATTTATTTAATATTTTCGAGTTTTATAGATGAGCTATAGACGAGTAAACTCTAAAATACAGTTAATAAAATATATTCTTTCAAGGACTTTTAAGATTTATTTACTTATTATTAGTCATTCCTCGGAGCTTTAAATCGGTACCACTATTACGAGCAATTAGAATTTTCATGGCAAGTGCTGTCATCTGGATGTGTGTGTGTGTGTGTGTGTGTGTGTCAGACAGAGAGAATAAAGTGTCAGTACAGTGTATACTCCCTTGAGCAGGAGCAGAACGAAACTAGCAGCGCTTCCCTAGTAAGATGTCGGGTCTGTTGTATACTCTGCTGGGCCTGGCCGCGAGCTCGAGCCTCCAGTGCGCGGTGCGTCGGGAGATCAGTCCATGCACTTGTCGTCAGGAGGACTTCTCGGCGCCGATAATTTCCGGACCTCCGGCGACTGCCAGTAATGGGCCTTCTGCCGGGAGCGGAGGGACTAGTCACGCGGTGGCCCATGGAGAGCGGATTGAGGTCGAATGTGAGCGGATGGAATCCTTCCATCAGGTGGCGGAGGCGTTGAGGGGCAAGTTTACGCCGGAGCAGCAGATTATACTCAGGGTTTCGCATTCGCAGCTTCGCGACATATCCAAGCACGGATTCAAGGAGCTTCGGATGTCCATTACCAGGCTCGATCTTAATTATGACAATCTTGGGTGAGTGGTCCTGTTTTAATTTTTTTATTGGTGGTAAAGCTGCATTGGTTGTATTCGAGGGGAAGCCTCAGACTTTATAGCAGTTATTGTTGCTGCGTTTATCGAGAAGATATCTCATTATTTTGTTCGTATCTGTTGGCTTTTTATATTTGGTGCCGATAATAGTGTTAGAGAAGACATATGTGAAACCACGTGCTTTCAAAACGCTTGAATTTCAGTTTGAAAGTATAGGTATATCAAATATACGTGAAAGTATATTGGACTCGGTTAAGTATAAATTTGCAGTGTTGAATAGCTTGAGAAATGATGTCATTATTGACGATGAATAATTATTGAATATTAAACTAATTTTTTGTTTTTTTTTTTTTTAAATCAGAATTATTATTGTACACGTTAAACGAATAAGATTTTAAAGACTTAAGAGATATAATACGTTATAAGAAAGTTTGCATTGAGCGTAAATTTATAGAAGCTTTAATCAATATTATGAAATTTCTAAAAAGTATTATGTGATTGTGTTTAGATACTATTATTATAGTAAAAATAAAATCTATTATTAATATAATAAGCCTTTACATGATGGCTTAAAACGAAAAATTTTTATATCCTACGATGTTTCTTTTTTCGGCGACTTTTAGTTTTAAGATTTAAAATTTTTTTCAGAACTGTTAACAATTTTTTTTGCAATATTACGAAAGCATTATAATTGAATCCTATTCATAGTATAACACCAGTCAAAATAATCGTGTAAACTGTTGTTTTGATTTTTAATTTTCGGTGCTTTCTCCACGTCCGAGCATATCCTCATCTTACTACTTGATATGATGGTATGCAATTACCTGGCAATATTGTTTTACATTGGTGTCCATTATCGAAATTTTCGATCGATATACATCTAAATTAAGTTATTTATTTTTACTTTACTCAATGATCATTAATAAATAATGAAAAACAATCGGTTACAATGAAAGTAATTAGTAGTATTAAAAAAGATATGCGAAATTAGAAATCAGGGAACCTAAACTTACTATTATTTTAAATAATAATAAATTTTTAAAATTAAAGCTTTGATTTCATTATAAATGAATATTTAAGATAGCATTAAAAATCTTATATTGCTTTATGAGTACAAAAATTTATTGTATTTAATTGCTCTTTAATTAAGAAAATGTTTTTTTAATTTTTATCTATAATAAATAAATTTTTCATAATCAATAAATTTAAATTATAAATATTTAGATTAAATTAAGATTGAAATTGTCATGTAAAAAATTCAATTTATCTTCTAAAGTCTTTTTTAATTTACGAAAGAAACTTTTTCTAAATTAATATTATTAAAACAGCGAGTGTGACGGTAAAATAGTTTTAGTTAGCAGTTGACACTATTTTTTCAGCGACTTTTAAAAATTTTAAGTTTTCTCCTTTTATTCTTGATAGTGAGATTGTCACGATGTCGTTATATCTTTTAAAATAATCTATCAAAAAATAAGAATCAAAATGTATCTTGATCTGATGAATCGTCAGCGATATAACCGTTAGCGATGAGACGAGGAGAAGGAAAAACTAATTGTAAAAAGATGTAATTAATAAACAAGAGCGAAAAACTTCCGATTAGCTTTTGAATTTGATTCATCAGTCTGGCTGCGAGAAACATGGACATCGACAGCTCGCTCCCTTCCTTTTTTATTTCTCGGTGCAAGCCATCGTATCCGAGCGATTTCCATTGAGTTGTTTGCGTTGAACTCGAACGTCATCGTGCGGGCGCCGGCGAGGCCTGTCTAAGTCGTAGATAGAGACGAGGGTTGCTTATTGACATATGTTTCATTAAGTGGACTTGCAAGGAAATGATAGACGAACGCGGGCGGGTCAAAGTTAAAATTCATATTATCATTAAAGAGCGAGAGAAATAAAAAAGAAAAACTATCAATCGCACATATCGCGTGATTCTCAATAATAAACATATGCATTGTTTTAAGCTGAGCCACAGGCAAATTCCCATGGAGTTATCAATACACGGAGCGGATTGCGAAACTATCGTAATCTCCTCAGCTTATGTCTGGTTTGTATCGTTTTCCCCGTTTTAATATGCTATAATGCTCACATAATATTTCTAATTCTTCTACTATTCGAATGAATTCCGCTTTTACAGCGAAATTAAAAAAGAATAGAATAAAAATTTGCAGGAGTCGAAAAGAGAACAATTTTTTAATTTTATGTTAATTTAGCAACTAAATATTAATTTGTGTACAAATATATACATATAAATGTGCGTACGTGTGAGCAAAATGAAAAAGATCATCTTTAAGATCAACAAGCATTATAACAGTGAAAAATTTTCAATACTTGAATATTAAATGCACCAAACCATTCTTAAAAATTTATTATTATCAGAAAACATAATAACTCTGAATAACAAAATGAACCATTGAAAATATCTATGTAAGCAACTAATAATGATAATAAAAAATAAATAAAAATTGAGAAAGGTCAAAAGTTTACTTTTGAGAACAATATAATATACACCTATAATTAAAAACTCTTAATATGGACACTAAAACAATAGCAATATATACTTTTCGTTGAAGAAACAAATTAAAAATAGATACGAGTATGGGTCTACTATAACATCAAGTCAGTTAAACGACATTGTTTCTAAAAATTAAAGTAGATACTACTAGATAATGGATTTTATATATGATTTTTAATTGTAATTCGAATTTCTTTGAGAATAATATCACTTTACAAGTGTGAATTTCTTTTTATTAAAATGCAAATGGTACGTATAATAATTCAGGGTTAACGAGTTTTTGAGATACGATTATATTATTCACAAATTCGTATATAATATTGTGAATTTAAAGTATTTATTACTAGGCATGATATCAGTAATCTGTTAAAAGGGTTTTATAAAAAATTTTGAGAGATTTGTATATTCATTAAATTAAGGAGTTCATTTTGAAACATGGAAATAACAATGAATATTCTGGGAAAGTTAAATCAAGAATTTATTATTTTTGTTGTATTCAATATTTTTTAATAATATATTTTATAGTCTCGTAGCATTGAACTATCCACTACCCATTATTAATTAATAAATTATAGAAACTTAAAGTTATTTTTTAGACATACGACAATTAAAATATTGATTAATGTAATTTAAGTAATGATGTTTTAACGTATTATAGCTGAAATTATACATTTTATATATATAATTAAATTACCAAAAAATTTTTAATATATAATAAGGTATTTTAATTCTACATGTGCGTATAAATTTGTAATAAAATTCTGTCGTAGATTGGATGTATTTTCAGCTGTTTCTGATGCATTATTTTTAATAAGAAATTCATAACGAGTTTCTCAAGCATTTTAAATATCTAAATCAAATGACTTTATTTTTCTGATATAATCAGTAATTAATAGAATTTATTAGGTGAAAGAATCTACCACATTATGCGTAGATTGAATCGTTATTATTTATAAATAAAAATTGTGAATATTTCAATTTTTTTTATATTAATTTATTTAATATTTATTTATTATTATTATTTGTATTAATTTTTTACTTTCGAATTATTATGAATTATTTCAAAATTTTTAATAAAAGTATTTGTTCTGACAAATATCTAATAAAACTAATATAGGGAATTTTTTTAACTTTTTGAGACTATTTTTTTATTATTTTGAAAAAACTTAAATTTATGAATTATAATAGTTTTACTTAATATACGTCTATTTATAATTTTACATGATTCTAGCACTATAAAGGAATAAATATTTTTTATTTTATAATAATTAATTTTTTAGATTAGCTGTAATGATAATGTATATGTTATATATTATTATAAAATTATTATAAAAATATCGAATTTATCTATAATGGTGTTTACATGATAAATAAAAATATATGAAATATAGATAAAGGAAAAATATATAATTTTATTTAACTAATTATCAATTATTTTACAGAACGGATTATGTAGTTTAAAATATTTCTTAAATTTTTTATGCATTGATCTAAATGAAACTATTTCGTTTATATAAACTCGTAGTATTGTTTAAGAAAATATTAAAGGAGGTATAAAAATGATCGTTTAAAGTTTTATTCGTTGCTTCTAGGCATTTTTTCTTAATTTGTCATTAAAATATGCAGGCGCTGCGTCACATCATAAATGGTTAGTAAATAAGTGCATACCGACTCAGCTTGATGTATATATACATATAATAGCAACTTGAAATTTTCTTAATATAATTAAGGTTTTCAATTTGAATCTTTTATGAGTTTTTTCAACTGTGTTTCCTAGTTAAAATTATGAAAATATCAATAAATATACATTTAGGCCCCGTATACGCATGTATAAATGTATACATGTACCTAAATTTATAAAAATGATTTAGTAAGATTAATTTACACGTGCGAGGTGAATAAGTTGAAAATGCGAAGAAATTCCAATCAAGAATTTTTCTTATTTATGGTATAATAATAAAATGTTATGTTTTATAAATTTAGACAAAATCCTTACGTTTTTATTACAATAATTACAGTTAAAATTGTTTTTACAAGGAAGACTTTTAAAAGAATAACTTTGAATTTAATATACATTTAATTCAGTTTTAGTACATATTATAAGAAGTTAGAGTTTGTAAAAATATATGTGGTATGATCATTAGCTTCATATACTTCATAAATACAGTAAAACGAAAACAGTTTAGTAAGTAAATTAGTGTTCGTTGTGTCAATTCCTAGCCATCGTGAGTATGCATTTTAAAGCAATGCACTTCTTCCTTATGATATAAGAGTTCAACTATTGTACATATAAAATGTATTACTTTTATTTAGTGACGGTGTTGTATCGTTACCACAATTTATTAGAAGTCAAGATAAGATAAGATTCATTTTAAAATCAAGAACAATATTGATATTCACCAAAGATGATATAACTGTCAGGTATTCCGCGAGTAAAAACATTGTTGTTCGGTGTACCTATGCATTATAATATATTGATAAGCACCTATTTTTAAAACGTATACGTTGTGTTTTTCGAACTTGTCAGCTCAATTAGTTAATATTTATAAGACAGTAATAAACATACACAACAACTAATTGGTACCTCTAACTAGAACTTAAAGATGGATTCGCAAATGATTTCAACAAAAAATATCTGACACATCCCAGATCGAGAAAATCAAGGTGGTTATTCAAATTTTTCAATAAGTCACGTACGTCATTTATGTAAAGACAGATAAGCACCAGCTCAAAAACTTATCCTTGAGGCATTCCAAGATTAGTTTACAGCCATGTTGATTTAACGCTGTCTCTCTTAATCACTTTTCTCGTCTACATAAGTGAGATTTTACCCATACAAAGCAGACGTGAAGAACATTTTATTTCATAATTTAGATAATAGCTTAGATTGTAAGATTATGTTAAAGGCATTGTACGAATAAAATAATAAAAGTGGCGATCAACCTTTTACTAATCTTTATTCTTATATTCTTAACAGCTTTAAGTAGAATTTTCTGCAATATTATTTACAGCCTGTCTGCAGGAATAAAAAGTTTTTAGGTCAAAAAATAATTATTCATTTACGCGTGATTTTTTGAAGGGTTTTAAAGAAAAATTTCGTAACAAACAGTATACTATAGATGCATTATTGTACAAAAAAGATATTAGTTTAAAAAATAAAAAAATTATCGCACAAGAATTATAAATACTACGCTCCGTAGAATTTTTTCTTATAATAATACAACGAGTGTAACATCTTTATTCATAATGCTATCGATTAATTCATCGGATGAGTCATAACTCTCATTATTTTAAAATCATGAAACTACTATGGTGGTAAGATAAGTTTTAAGCTTATTGTATAAAATAAATTCCAGTGTTTCTTGATATTTCAGATGATTTTGAAGAAGATTTGATAATAAAACTCTAAATTTATATATTATATTATTGCTAAATAATCACGAGCGACAAAAACAAAGAAGAAGAGAGAGAGATAGAGACAGAGAGAAAGAGAAGGAGAGTGTGCCGAAGAAAATATGTATTTATTTTCTTGTATGATAAACAGTACTATATTATGATTATTTCTGAAATGAACAATTTGTAAGATTAGAACACTCTATGCATTAAGATTTCTTGAAGATAAATAAAACCGAAAAAGTGTAGGTTTAAATAAAAATAATTTAGAGTTCTATTTTATTGTATTCTTTCAAATATGGAATGTGATAAAGTATTTTTAATAATTGCAAAGGTTCTTTAATTAAATTGAATATTATTGACTTATTTTAAATAAATTAAAATACCACTTTGATATATTTTAAATAATTTACGATTATCAAATATTTCTTTGATATTGAAAATGTGGGAATATAATTACCGATTTAACTGAAATTTTGATATTAATAGAACAGTAATTTTTATTAAAAATATTTTGAAAGTGATATTAAGCACTGAATTGTTTGTAGTTTAAATATTATGTATTACATATTAGATAATTATATCAAAATGTGCTATTGATATTAAATGATTATTCACATATACTTACTCAGCCATTGTTTAATTTAAAACAGTTAGTAATATAGATCATTATAGTTTATTTAGAATTTATGACAATTGCATGATATGGAAGCTTTATATATATTGTTCATTAACATTAATACTTTTGTATTTATAAAAAAATGTTCGTGAATTTTTTATATTCAAAGGTTACATAGCAGTTTATTTTTGAAATAATTTCCTGATGTTCGTTGTACTTATAAATCTTGTACATAAATTGCACAATAATATTTATACTTATAATAGATTTTCACTTATTACATTATATAATTATTGGTAATTTTTTGTACATTAAAGTCAAATTTCATAATTTCCATTTGCTTTAATTATCTATGTTGCAGTATTTATTTCTTGATAAATATTTAAATAAAGTTATGCTCCAAATTCATTTTAAATCTTTGTAGAAATACCAATATGATTTTTACGTTAAAAAAAATTGTTAGCGGATAAATTATATTGTAATCAAATGTTACTTTTAATCAAAATTCAAATTTTTAAAGTATCAAGAAACACAGATATTTTTTCGATGAAAATTGCTTTAGCGATAATCATATTGTATTTTTACAAATAATTAAGAAAAAAATAGTATTTTAATTAAAATTGAAGATAAAAAATTATTAAAATATTTAACTTATAAATTTTTTTGCTGCAATTTTGAACAATGTATAAATTATTTATTCAAGATTATAAAATTATCAATTCGATGATATAATGAAAAAATGACTTTACGGTATATATATGTATATATGAAATATACTATACTGTATTAAATTCAATTTAAAAAATAAATAAGATTGAAAAATATTTTATTATTAAGTTTATTTTTATATTCCATTATAATATAATTTTACATATTCTATTTACGCAATAGTTATAAAGTTTTTTTTATGAAAATGAACTTTATTCAATAGACTAATATTGATTTAACACTTTATTACCTAATAATAGAGCTTGAATCGTCTTAAAAGTGCAAAAATAAGGTATTATATTAATTTTTTAAATTTTGCATCTGCATTGAACTTTACGAGTACTACGATTATATTATTATTGTTATTTTGATATTTATTTAAATGTAAACAAAATTTGTTAAATCTATAATCTAATGCAGTATAGCGTGGATAACATACTAGAAAAACGTGATTATGATGCTGAAGCTTGAAACGTGAGCAGAATCTCGAGATGATAAGCTTATCGGTTTTCTCGTAGCATCACTCAAAAATTTACAGTGTTTATTGCTGAATCGTCTTATTAATCTCTGGGGGCTGGCCTCGAAGATAAAATAAAAAAAAAACAATTTGCCCAAACAATTTATTATCCGATTTTGCCAGGAACGCCGAATCAACCAATTAAGAGATTGAAAGGATTAACCTCACTTTTGTTTCTGTATATCCGTAAATTTTTCGCTTTCAATTGAAATGAATTCAAATTTTTTTAATGTATTTTAAAAACTATACTATACTCAATTAAGGACTTTCGAAAATTTAATTAAGAAAAATAGCAATATACTATTTTAAAATTTCAGTCATGAATTATTATAATATATTAGTTATAGCAGACTTATAGAAAAGTTATTTGAATTTGGACGAGTAGTCTTTGTGCAATAAGTTAGGTTAGCAGTTCATTGTAAAAATTTTTCATCTTTATTTTTTATTTATGTACGAGGAAATTAGTTTTATTTTAATATTGCACTTGACTTTTTTCTGTACTCTCTCACATATGCAATACGTATTAGAAATTGAGAAATGAAATTTCTTAATTGTTCCACAACGAATGATGTGCTATTTGTAAAATTTTCTATAACAATGTTAAGTTAAATTATCATTTTACAATTTAAATAGCAAAAATAATTTATGTGTAAATTAAGGGGAAAGAAGATGCGTTAAATAATTAAAATTCAATGTGTTGCTAATTAATATTAATATCTAATAAGAACATGTATCTGTATAATATCAACGCGATTACATAACAAAATACTATGGAGATGAAAAATTTATAAATTAAATCGATAAGACAAAATATTTTAAATTATACGTTGTATTGAAGCCTGTTTGTTAAATACCGGATGTTTAGAATCTATTATCTCTTTGAAAGTAAATGTAAAATGTAGAATTTAAAATTTCTTACGTGGAACATAACAGAAAAATTGGTATCTTCAAAAACAATTTCCGTGTACACAAGTGTCTGGGGACATGTGAACTTGGTGTTATTATCGCCGTCTAGACAAGAGATTATCCGCGGGTTTTTAGAGAAGTACGATTGTTGTGCAGATTTAAGCTTGAAAGTGGAGTTGTAAAACACTGACGGAATACTTTTGAATATTCATTAGAGCTCTTAGTGCGCTTTAATTATCTCTTTAATGAAAAAATATTGCCTATTTTGAAAGGCATAAAAGTTATAAGTATGTCAAAGGTAAACGTTAAATTCTCTTCAAACATTTTGCCTCCCTGTACCTACTTCTGTGTTTTAGAGTACGCGATGAACATTGTGTTATAAATTTTTTACATATCAAGTAGCCTTGACAAGTTTCACAGACTCTTTGTTGAAAATACTAGTAATAAATAATAAAAAAATATCAACTCTAAAAACATGACCAAGATGTTTTTCAATAAAACTTAAAATTTTACTAAATTTTTCATAAATGAAAATATTTATGTGAAAATTATTTATTGTTACTATAATTATTTTTCGTTCGAATATCTGATAGCGATTATATGCAATATATAATATAATGTTTAATATTTACTGTATACATAAAACTTTTTTAGAGCAAATACATTATTTTCTGACGCATACATTTGAAATTTGTTTAATTTTATTTCGAATTGAACTTTATATATAATTAATTAAATTAAAGTATAGTACATAACGTACATCAGAAATTGGCATTACTTTATATTAATGTATAGAGTAAATAATGTAAGCTGTTTCAGAGAATAAATGTACACGAATATTTTAGGGTAATTAAAATTAAGTTTTCCTACAAATTTTTCTAACGATTTAATAATCTTACTATATCATTAAAATTTTATAATCTGTGCACCATTAAGTATAAGGAATGAAAAATGCTAATAGATTTATTTTTAATTAATACTGATTATAATGTATGCGTGTAACAATAAATATAAAGTAATTAAATTAATTAAATCACTTTTGATTCAACTTATAATTTTAATTTCATATTAAATAGCTTTTGGTTACTTAAAAATTTTATTTTCCTATGACTTGAAGATCAAAAATTTGTTATTTAAATTAAAGACTTAAGCATTTATTAATGCTTATAAGTATTTATTTATAAAGATATCCTGCATCAGAAATTATTTTTGCTAATTGATTGATTATCTTCTATAAACTTGTACAACTCGAGTAATACGAACGTTATTTACTATTCCGACTTCTGTTATAACCATCTATTCTTTTGATTCACGAATGATAACAATTGTTTCAAATATACTGTTTATAAATAAGGAAGTAATATGATAGTCAACATTGAATAACTTTAAAAATAGAGAAAGCTAAAAAATATTTTTTCCATGATAATCACTTTAAAAATCATTTTTATGAAATAATTTTATATTTACTCGTTTATCACATTTTTACGAAAATTAAAGCATTTTTATTAAAATTTGAAATAAATCAATTAATTAATTAATAACAAGAATTTATCATCATCTATTTTTATGCTTTCTATCAATGTATAGTATTGGTCCAGATAATTATAAAACTATCATTTCCGTTCTATTTACAGAAAAAGTCTTTAACCCTTGATTGTGCAAGTGGGTACATAAAAATATTTTATAGCCTCGAAAAGTGCAAGATTGTAATTCGATGTTTGTTATTGTCAGAATTAGAATTGTAACTGGAAATCAATGGATGTAGCTTTCAAAGCAATAATTACGATTGTTTAACTCACAAATTATAGTAAGAATAAATTGTATCTATCAAAGTTATAATTGTAAGAAGGTCAATTATAAATTGTTTTCATAGACTTACAAAGAAATATTTATTTAATATTTTAGAATTAATTATACTCTATATCTTATCCGTAGTATTTTATATTTGTTTAAATAATGACATAAATTAACTGTCAAATTATAATTCGATATAAATATGAATATCGTTATGATTCGAACATAATTAATTATAAATTATGTAGCTCATTTTTATTCTTTTTTTAAATTCATTCACATATTATAACTTCATGTACCAATATTCTTTTATGAGTCTTTTAGATAACTTTTTTCGCAGGGTGTTGGACGAAGAGGTTTTCGCAGGCTTGGGCAGGACTCAGTACTTGAGTTTGGCAGACAACGAAGTACCGGCGATACCGAGGCATGTTCTGTCGCATTTGTCGCTCTTGCGAACCCTTGACCTCAGCAGAAATCGAATCAGCCGCATTGACGCCGATGATTTCAAGGTAATTATCATTTATACCGACTGCTTTATATCTATACTCAGTAAAAGATTCTTTTTTTAGCATCTATAATTGCTATAATTTTGCTTCAAAATTGATGGTTATAAGAAATTTGTTTAAATGGAAATAACATATGCATAAATATTTTCAAATGATAAAGATATTTTGCTTTATCATCAAATCCATTGCAGCAAAAGAAGATTTTGTGTAAACTATAGAGTTAAACATAGAATTATCATTATGTAGTTTTTTTTAAATATTGTATTATATTGATATGTGTACATACTTTAATAATTTTAATTTTTTTTTTTTTTTTGATAATTAACTTTATACTGTTGAATAAACTGAAAATTTTAATAACTTATTATTAACAGTATAGTAATAAAATTGAAAAATATTTTATGAATTTGTAGTTGAAACACTACTTTTTTAATTTTATGTAACAAAGTATTCAAGAAATATAGAAATTTAAAAAAATTATAGAATGTTTATCAATAATATTGATCACCAAAATAGTTTAATTAAATAATTTTTTTTTTTGTGAAATTAAATAATCCATAATAATCTAATAATATTTCCGTAATTCATTTAATTAAAAATAGTTTATTGAAAAATCAGATTTTTGAATATTTTTGTTAAAACATCAAATCACTTTTCAACTTATATTATCCTATAATCAAGTAATTTAATGTAAATTAATAATTTTTGTATAAACTAGACAAATAGTAAAAAATAAATATTTTATATAATATGAAAATTTATATTTATGAATTTGAAATAAAGTTTGAATTTTAATCCTTTATTTCGATATCATTTTTTAGATACAATAATTGTAATATATATATATTGTACATTTTAATACAATTATATTCTTTATTTTATTAATTTGAATAGCTTCAATTATATTTTATTTATGTGTATGATATGAAACAAATTTTGCGAGTTTAATATACAATATTTTTGCAATTATATACAATAAATTTGCAATATTTTAATTTAAGTCATCTAATTAATTGTTTAAGAAACTTTTAGATTTAATTTTTTTTTCATTTTTATTTGTTATACTATATGTTTAAATTAAAAAAAAAATTTTCTTACTTTTTTTAAATACAAATATCAAATGTATTTAAATCTTTTTAATTCTTAGGAAAAAATATATATATTTTTATTTATAAATTGTTAATTTTTTATCTATTAAATTGCTGAAAATTGTCTGTTTCAATGATCTTTCGAAGTTGCTTTATTAGAATAAATGTATTCATAAAATATGTTTAAATACAAAATATTCAATGCATTTATATATCTACAGTATATCTATAGTCAAGCGTTATCTTCATCGATATTGAATAGTAATATTACAAGTTGTTGAAAAACTGAAACATTTAAAAAATACCTTTTATTCCAAATCATAATTTTTCTTAAGCTGTTGTTCTTCATCTTCAAAGAGAGTTTTTTAATGCTTTAAGACTTTGAATTAATTTTATTTGTTATCAGAAATATTGTATTAATGAAAAATGAAAAATGAAAATTCAGAAATTTTCGATATATCAAAGTTGGTAATTAAGAAATAATCTTTTAATTTCAATTTTATTTTGCTTTGCTACACTTGTATAATGTAAATAATATTCATTAATAGCTAAGAAGCAAATATATACACATGTGCGCGTTCAGACGTAGACATCTTCGATTGTTTTCCGGTTTAACGATTTAATCTCGAGCTTTTCAGATAAAATTTAGTACAAGTTTTATTTAATGATTTCGAACGAAATAACAGTTATTTACTAGAAGGATTGTGCGTAAGACGATCGTTGAGCACGTGTTCAGTCACATGCAATATTTTAGATGAAGTTTTCTCTTTATTAGTATCTGTACACTCATCACAAACGTGAATGGTCGGAATAATAAATAAGTATTTAAACGTTCGGTTTACGTATTTGGACTTGAGAGAACTGAATAAAATTACTCAAAATTTCTTGATTAAATGATTAAATACTCAGCTATCCTGTTTATTCTGATAAACAAGCGTTTTTTTATTATTACTTAACAATTAGGGTCAATGTATTCGTTGGATTCAGCATTGACTTCGATAATTCACATATTACTCACTTAAGTAGATATCTATAATACAATAATTTAATTAATAATTATTAAAGCCATTAATTACGTAACTAGCATTTATTTTCTAAATTTTAAATAAATGATTACCTATATTTAACTTTGAAGTATCAAGTTATATAATGTAATATTAAATTATACAATAGGTATCAAGCAGTATTAGGATATATTCACGTAACTCATAAAGAAGGAAGTATAGGAAGCATAGAACGTTAAATAAGTGTTTCTGAATGAGACTATATGAAATGCTAAAATGTATTAGTAGTATTAATTTTCTTAAGTTAATAAATATGATTATTAAAAAATGCAAGTAAGTGATTGTACTAAATTTCAATAATTTTAATATTTAAAGATTTATTAATTAAAAATGCTAAGTTTGTTACTTTATTACTAATATTTTATTTTTATGCGAAAATTACACGTGATAATGAACATAAATATTCAAGTATAAAGATCAGGTTTATTTAGAAATTATGTATGTAAAACTCAAGGAATCATAAAACTTTGTTGTGAAATTTTGATTTAAATCTATAATAAATTAATTTAATTTATGAATTTAAAAAATTTGACGTTATACAATAACTAGTTTTACGAGAGGTTAAAGTTATAAAGTATTAATACGTAATAAATATAGTAGCATATAAAATAATGCATATTCTATTACTGTCTACAAAATGATGTAGCAATTTAGTTCTTAGGAAACAGATTATTTTTTACGCGCCTATGATTGAAAATTATAAAGTTTCTTTTTTAATAAGTGCAAATCTGTTAGCATAAGAAAATATTACTCTATCTGGGTGCATTGACATTAAGAATTACATGTGCCTCAGCATTTATAGAATCGGTCTTATTGTTTTTTAGTTATAAATTAATCGCAATATAAAGCTTATCGATACTTTCCGACAAGAAACAAAAAATTACTTCTTGACTTTACTCACAAAAAAGTTGATCCTTACACTCTGCGATTATGCGCTTTATAGTATTTATTCGCTGGTAAAAAATAGCTGGAAAAAATATGAATAAATTAAATATCATTATCTAAAAAATGATCAAGTTCAAGATTCTTCACATGGATTTTTCGACGATAAACTAGTATTTTATCAAATTAATCATTGCAGCTTGCTAGGTTTGCCAATGACACGTTAAATAAATATTTTGCTTGATACGAAAGTTACGCGAGAATTTCTCGTTTTAATCTTAATCCTGAGGGACAGTTTAACTGTGTTCTAGTGTGTACTATCACACCGGGTCTGGTTTTTAGATATCAGTCTACACGACGCTTTATCTTTGTCAGTAGTAGTGATATAAGTGAGACGGAAAAGAGAAACAGAAAATGTGAGAGAAAAATAGAGAGAGAAATTGAGAGAGTGACTGGGAGAGTGAGCAACAGCTAGAAGGTTATTTGTACACAAAAGTGAACATTTTTTTTATAATTTTTATCGCTTAGTAAGATTCGATATAAAATTTATTTATATATAAGTTTATATAAATTTAATCTAATATATATTTAATATTAAGAAAAACATTTAATAAAATACAGTATAGCTTCATTTTTTATTATATAATACGACACGAATTTAAAAATTATTTTTTTGTTTATAATCATGTAATGTTTAATATAATAAATAATTAAATATTTAATATAGAGTTTATAGAAATTTATATAAATTACGTTAACTAAATAAAATTAATTCATAATAGTAAAAAAAAGATTTAATCAAATTTTATATTTTATCGTAATATCTAATTTAATTTTATAATAAATATTATTTGATATAATTAAAAGCAATTTTAGTAAAAAGGTAGTAATATTTTTAAAATCCTTATAAACTATTCTTACGAATGGGAAAATTAGATATCAGAAATTTCTTACGTGTTTATTAATTTTGATAAAAAAAAATAGCATGTACGATTTATAAAATGAGCAATATTATTTAATAATAGGTTACTTCAAATCAATAATAATTTTATATTCAATGTAATAAATCTTTTGTAAAATACGTTTATAATTAGGTTTTTTGAAATATATTTTAAGATGATGAATATTTTATTAAAACAAGAATGAATATTTGATTTAGTGATTTACTAAATAATATACATATATATATATATATATATATATATATATATATATATGTAACTAAGAGATATAATGATCTGAAAAATTTTGATAGTACTTTTTTCAAAATATACTGTATTGCATCAAATTAAAAGTAATAGTGATTAATGATGTAGTTTATTACAAGTAAACACCAATCATTCTTATTTAAAAATAATTTAGTTATATCATCATTGTATTGTTTTCTGCTTTTAGTTTCTGTAGTTCAATTTTTTTAACTTTTGAAAAAATATTTTTGAAAATATTGAATAAACTAGAGAGTATCATTAATGATATATTAGAAAATCTTTAATAAATTATTCACTTTAAATATTACGAATAATTTTCAAAAAATAATAAAAAATTAATTTAATATAATTTAATAATCTAATAAATTCAATAATTTAAAGATAAAACATAAATACATTTAATTCTAAATTTCATTAATTTAAGTATTTTAAAGTATAAGATTTATATTTCGTTCATTTTTTAAGTATTAGTTTACCATGTTTCCAATTAAATATTTTAAGATAATGTATGTATAAGCTGAAATGATTTGTAATTTATTAATGAATCGAATTTATCTGTGGTTATATCTACATTCATGTCTGTGAAATGATGTTCATAGAAACTACCTAATCAAAATCACGAGTTTCTATTATAAAGTAAAGAGATTTATATATAAAAATTTTCTAATATTTATTTGCGATTGTAAAAACGAGCATTCATATAAGAAAGTAACATTAGGTTGCGATAATAAGCAGAAGTAAGTTATAAGAAAACTCGAGATTGTGTTTCATTTATCAAATGAATTGACAGCAAGGGGATATCCTTTAGTAATAAATAGAATTTTGCTTGTATTCAAATAAATTTATTTTAACAAGTTATATTAACAAGTTATATTTCTTTAAAAAGATTATTTTGTGATTCCTCGATAATTATTTAAAATAATTATAATGAATTATACAAAAAATAACTTCGTATTGGAATTATTTTGAATTTAAAACAGATATTTACTAAAATTCATTATATATACTTCTATTAAGGCGTTTAATTTTTTTTACACATATATTTTTTTGATAATAGTTACTTATTCATAACAGCCATTATATATATAAAATAGTTTTAGTTGTGCTATAAAATGCTAAAAAATTTGTTCTCTGGGATTTATTTCTAGTAAAAAAATTATTTGTGATAAGTATTGATTATTTTTTATTCATTGTATCAAATTTCTTTATTAACATTTTAGTTCCTGTAGTTCAATTGTTATATTTCTTTAGTAATAATGGTTTTAATAAAAAATAATGTTTCTGGTGCTTGTGATCGCGTCAGACTATATATAACGTTTTTAATTATTTAATGTAATTACATAATTTTTAATTAGATTCATATATTTTTTATTTTTACGAGAACAAATACAGTAATAAATATAATTCAAATTTTTAATTTGTATAAAAATTATTTAAAAGCAATTATTTATAATAGGAAATAGAACAAAATATTCGAAAGAAACCTCTGATAACAAATATAAAAACACACAATTAAAATGCCTAATAACAATTATATATCCATAAAAAAGTTCTGAAAAAAAGTTTCAAAAATTAATTCGGCAATTTCTAAGACTAAATCTGAAATTTAATTAGCGTTTTTTTAAATAAATACATTTATACGAATAAAACTGAATAAAGTATAAAATAATTAATTGGAAAATTAGTTTTGATCATTCTACCTGCAAAGGGAAGAGAAGGATATAATTCAAAGATTTATATATATATTACTGTAAATCAATAACTCAATTTTTCTTATAAGCAAGATAAAAATAAAAGAAAATAAGCAAATTTTCTATTCAGATTTATTTGGAAAATTAGAAATTATTTATAAGTGTACATCGTAAATTATATTTTGTTTACATAAACATAAACCAGTAGAAATTGGTTACGAAACTTACCTTGAAATTAATTTCAAGACGGTAATACCAACCTTCAAACAATTATAATCAATTACATCTCTTACAACTTAAAATATTCACAATTTCAACAAATAAAATGTCATACAATAAATAATCAAATTATTATTATTAAATTTAATTATAATAAAATTCTTCTGCAAATATACAAGTAATATATTTTTAAAACATAAAAATAATTTTAATTAATTAAGTCTATTATAACTTAAAGAAGATTAATTTATTGTCATATTAGACCTATATTTTTTATTTTATGTATGTGTCAGTTATGCAATATTTTAAGAAAATAGTAAGTAATTAAGCGAAATTTTTACATAAACTATGGTATTAATGAAGAAGAGCGAAAATTTACTTAAAAATGAAATATTAATAAAATATTTGTATAAAATATTACTCAATAAATATATTTAGTTAAATTTACTGATTTTTACATATAAGAATAAGAATAAATATTAATTCAAGATTTTTCTCGTTATAATAAAATGGAAAAAGTCGAAAAGTAATATTTTTACAACAAAAATTGTATAATATATAATGAATATATTAAATCCTTTTAAATTCTAATGATCCTTTAATTACAAAACGTATTGCATTTGAATAGACATTAATTATCTTCAGTACTTCATAATATGAGAAATAATCATGAATGTCAAGTGTTCCTGTAAAAAAAAATGAAACCACTTAGTAGACGGAATCTCTGCTTGTAGGGATATTAAACATCAAACATTCAACTTATTTTTATTATGAAAAATAAAAAATTTGGAAAATATTTATTTTTTTGAAAATCACGTTATTAAAAATGTTATTTTGTTATAATTGTAGAAAATCATTTTTGAGAAATTTTAATATTGAATTATTTCGAAATTAAAAAACATTTTATTTCTAAAAAGAAATTTATCTTTATACAGACTGTTAGATTTGAACAACTTTGAATTAATCAATAAAAAGATTATTATTTTATTTGTTTAATAAGTTAAGAAGTAATAGAAAAAACATACATTTCGAATAAAATTGTCTTAACCTAATATATTAATTGTAACTGTACTACAAAATAAAAATTTTGAAGTACAGTTTTCGAAGTTTCAGTGGTCCGTTTAAAACGCTTTACAAAAGAATATTACGATGTTAGCTTAAAAGATTAATTCTTAAAGTTTGTATAGCTGCAATATTAATAAAAGCAAATATATATAATATATATTACTAAATAAAAATTTAAGGAATAAAATGAACTGTGTAAGTAATGAAAATGATAATACTTTTGTTGAATAAATTGAAATTTACTAATTCGAAAAAATATAATATTTAATTGCAGTACAATCCAACGTTGCAATATCTTCTGATGGCGGGAAATTCGATAGCGGAAATGGTACCCGGTTCGTTACCTCCTTTGGTTAAACATCTCCACGTGGGAAGAAATCATTTGATAAGCTTGAATCGTACTCTCAGGTAAGTTTTCAGGATAATTTTTATAAAAGTTTAAATCGAATAAATTTTATAAATAACGTAATTAAATAATAAAGAAAGTTTTAATTAATTTTTAACATACATTTTACATAGGCCAATTTAATCGTATATATGCATTGTTAAGTATCCTTACTTACCTACACTAGCTCGCAATACTAATTGTAATATTAATTGTAATCAATCATTGTACTTCATTTAATGAATGACGTACAAAATTCTCTTCTAATTATTATATTAATATGTGCATGTCAACTTAAAAGTATAAATTTAAAATCCGCACACACGTATCATACTAAAATTTTGGATAAAATCTGAATAAAATCCGTGTAAAGGATGGCATTGTTTATCGCCTTCGATAAAAGCAAAAATCGTACTTTATGGGAAAAACAATTTGAACGTTTAGTTTTTTTTGTTTAAAAAAAGAAAGAAAATTAATTTCAGCGATGTTAACGTAGAGTTGAGATAAAAAAAAGTTGAAGCCATTTTCGCGAATCGTATAATCCTCTCTGTATGTTTAATTAATAGCGCCACGTAAATGTATCGTAGAGTCGAGCATCCCCAAAATATTTCTTTCCGGTGGCTGTTGGTTACGCCTGTCTACTTTTTGCTTGTTTCAGGCACTTGAATCAGCTTGAGTGGCTGTTGATAAATGCGAACGAGCTGACGTCTCTGGACGGCGAGCTGCCGTCCTCGGGACACAATTTGAAGATGCTCTACGCCGCAGACAACAGGTTGACTCACTTGCCCACGGAATTTCGGTTTCTCCATCGCCTCGAGTCGCTCTTTCTGCAGCACAACAAAATAGGCAGCCTCGACGGCACACTACAAAAGGCGCGTAGACTCAAGTTCCTCGAGCTCTCCTACAATGACCTGCAAGTGGTGAGTCTAATGCGATAATCGTAGATTACTCTTTTTTCCAATTCCCGCTCTTTCCGAGCCAAGGTGGCTCTTGCATAAAACGAAAAATGACGCGTCTTACGAGATGCTCGTGCAAGCGGAGATTACACGGCTTTGTCTGGGAATGTCAACCCTTCGAGGAAGGCGACTTTTTAAATAACATATTGTTTAATTTGAGCTTACTAAATTTTTAATTTCGCGTTTTATACGATTAGCGACGAGATGAGAGTTGCTATAAATTTTTTTATACGAGCAAGTATGTCTTCCAATTTTATAAAAGCTGCAAGTCCGACAAATGTTTGGAAGTGACTTTTAAATTAATGAAGAAGAATTAAAAAACATTAACTAGCGAAAGTAAGTAATGTACTTCCTTGTTAATTGCCAAGATGCTTGTTTAAATTCTAGTATCTGTAATTTGACAAGCTGCCTCTTATCGTCTTATTGAATGAACTTTACTGTTATTGGGAAGCGATTTAGGTTTTTTAAATAAGAAAAATAATAAATACTTTTTCTCAAGCTTATAATTAAGTTTTATTAAAATCATAAATGTTTTTCACCTCAATACACTTCTTAATGCATCTTATAAAAAATTCGTACTTATAATACAAGTATATAAAAATCAAAGGATGTGTGATAAAGTCTTAATTTAATTACAATTTTTTTAGTACTTGAGCCAATTATTTGTATTTTCGTAGGAGTTATGAAAGATACTCGATGAACCAACACCAAGTTGGAAATATTGACTTTTATTTTTACCGAATGGTTTCTATGCAAATACGTATATTAGATATCTATTTAAACGAAGAAACTGTCAGAATTATATGTAAAGTAAAGCTATGGAATATAATTTTAATTTCAAACACAATTTGTGTTCATAATCGAGCGACTTTTCTTGTTTGAGGATAAATTCTGGTAAATCGTTTGACAAATTTTTCGCACTATTTGAGACGAAATTGTAAAATGCTCATTAGACATAAAATTGTCCTTCGCAAGAAAAGCTCGTCCTCATCTTATAATTTGCGACTGACAGCAGCTAATACCAATAACACGAATCTCCTCTTGTACACGTACACTTAAAGTCGTAGCAGGGCACTCGTGTGCGTACGTGTGGCCTGCATTAGGCGCAATTACCGCAGAAACGTAATTCGTAATTACCAAATCGAGTGTTTCCGTCGGCGCGCGCCATTGGCTACCGCGTACTTTATTGGATTAAGTCTCGCTTGTTGCTGGGCTTCCTTCGTTCGACGCGTAGCGCGTGTGCATACCCGTACCACCTCCTCCTTCTCCGAGTGAATTCGAGACGCGCGAGCGCACGAGCGATTATGCGTTATCAACTTTGGGGCGCCTGCGATTATTAACCGATTATGCGCCTTGATTAGGGAAAGAAAGGAGTACAGAGATGAAGCTCGCGTGGTGCGTCGATCTCAGATTAACGCAATGACTTTGCTCGATTCTGGATTTTTAACTTGTTTTTTTTTTCTTTTACTCAATCGGCTGCACTAGATTTTACTGGGATATTCAGCGAGTGTGATATCTAGTGATGAAAAAACTGAGTTGAGAAGCTCTTTATGCCTGAGGCCTAAATAGCATGAAAACATTTTTCTTTATTGTCCATTAAAATAATGTTTCTATTCATTTTTTTTTAGATATTTAATGTTACAATGCGACACCTTTAATGTTCTCTCGAGTGTTAATTGAATTGGAATTTTCCCCAAATTTCTTAAATTCAAATTCATATTAAGTTCGTTTAAAAACTTCGAAAGAGGCCTCTAAAAAATTTTAACCTAAGAATCGAATACTTTAGCTATTTACTTAAGTATATTTTAAATTATTAACTTTTAATTTTTTATCATTTTAATTTTAAAGAAGCAAAATGTTAATAAATATTTATATAATATATATAGTTAATAAATAATAATAAATGTTAATAAAAATATAATACATAAATACTTCAAGTATTTGTAGCTATAATTACTAAATAACAAGTAAAAAATTATATCAAACAAAAATTTTTTTAATAAATTTGATAAAAAACAAATTAGTCGTTGCTATTAATAAAATTAATTTTAATTCAAGAAGCAATAATTTTTTTTGTTATGCAAAATTTAAATAATTCTTAAAATTATTAAGAATACAACTAAATTCTTCTTAATTATTTAATTAAGTTATTATTTAAATACTTACTTTTAAAGATTTATATTTATTTAATTTCATAAAATATAATAGCTTTGTTTAAGGGTGCATTTTTTATTTATGGATAATAAAATGTATTATGCAATAATATATAATAAATTTTTCAACTAGTATCTCTTGCTAAAAATTCTATTATAACATTTTCAATAATTACTAAAAATGATGTATACTGTAACATTATTTCATAATTCAATTATTCGTGTGAAATTTTATGTTTGATTATAATATGGTTTTACTTGAATATTTATAAAAAGTATACCCATAGTCATTATATATAGAAAATACTTGCAATATACTTTTTTGACTATTCATTAAGTTATTTCGAAAAAACACGTAATTTTTATTGCTATATTATATCAATTTTTATATTTTTAATACTTATACTTTTTTAGAAATTGGTTTAATTATTAAGAAAAGTTATTATGTTTTTTACTGATCATTAACGTTTAAATTTTTTGGTTGACTTTCGACTAAGATAAAACTCTAAATCTGAATTAATTTTGTATAAGCAAGGTTTAGTATTCATGTAATTTAAACAAAGTAAAAAAATATTATAAAATATAAATTTTCTGTGACTTATTATTTACAATATTCAATTTTTATTTTTGAAATAAAATAATTAAATATAGATATTTCAAATTACGAGTACGAATACAATAAAAAGATGTACTTAGTGTTGTATCGAAATTTAAAACATTGAAATTTAAAAATTACTTCTATAAGGAAGAAATACATTTCATACAAAAAAGAAAAATACTTTAATGAAAAGTTTAATCATTTTTTCGGTTATATCAAACAGGTTTGTGAAAGTTTTATGAATATCAATATAGTAATTGATTAAAAAAAAATAAACCTTGGATACACAAATCCAAACAATAATATTGATATAAAATAATGATATAAAATATTACATATAAAATAATAATTACATATTATTACTAGTATTATTTCGCTATTAATTATTAAAAAAAAAATATAATATAAAATTATTAAAAAATATTTTAATTTAATCATTGTTAATAAATTTTTAATTTTTATAAATTAATTAAATACATCGCTTATTTTCTGATGATTCGCGAATTCTTTCCAAGTTTATATCACTATTAAATTTTATCATTTATTCACTAATAAATATTTACAACCAATTTTTGAATGTCACGAAAATTTGAAATGATATATGAAAGATATATCCTAGATATGTCAAATCAGGTATAAAATGTTAAATGTTAATTGTATTAAGATAAAATAATGTGAACATACATGATTTAACGAAATAATTGGCTCGATTAAATGTAAATGTCAAAAATTGCTGTGAACACGGATGTTGAAATAATTAAAAAAAATCCAAACATTGATCTATGAACAAAATTAAATGGAAACTATAATATTTATTTTAAATTGATACAATAAAATTAATTAAATACTAATAATTAGGTATTTATGTGTAATTTATTTTATTTTTATTTTTTAATAGTTTAATAATTACTATCTTACAATTATGTTTATTTTAAAATAAATAATATAAAAAACTTTTATTAAAAATTTTCGTTATATTTTATAGTTTTAGAAAGTAAAACATTCTTATTTTAGGCTGTTAACTAAACTTCTACTTAATAATTTTAATTTTCATACAAATAATTTTTTTATACTTTATATATGATGAAAGAAAAAAAATGACCATAAAGGATATGAGTTAACTTAAATAAATGAATGATTATTGTATTTAAAATGATTAATTATAGCTTAAGTATTTATGTTATAACTATTTACTAATATAAAAATATTAATAAAAAAAAAAAAAAAATACGTAAACCAACTTCTAATCTGCCAGCAAAACGATGCGATTGTTTCTGCAGTTGACCGAGGAGGACTTTGTGGAGGCGGAGATGCTGGAAGACCTGGAACTCGGTCATAATTCCTTGAGGTCACTCGGAGGCGATGGTAGTGTCAATGCTGATGGTACAGGCAATACAAATAGTGCCCTTTTCCCTCTGAAATCGTTGAAATGCTTGAATCTTACCCACAACGATTTGCATGAATTTTCGTTCGCTTCCATACGTGGATTACGCGAGTTACGTTTACTCGATCTTTCCAGCAATAAAATCAGCAGACTCTTACGTGGTCGATCACCAACTGAGGTGAGTGTATAATTACAACTCATCATCGCTTCTGGATTCATTTAGCATTGAAACAGAAGTATTTCGAGCTTGTCTTTTATATCTGGTAGAAAAAATGTCATTAGAAGCGGCTCTGAGAAGAATGTTGATGCCATTGAACATATCTATTGCAAAAAGAACTTTGTGCAAATAAAAGATTCTTGTGTTTTTTTCGTGTCGCATGAAACAATGAAAATGAGAAAAGAGAATTAAAGTAATGGATAATAACGAATAGAATGGTTAATATATACATAAATATGATATAAATATATACTTGAAATATATATTCCATTTTTTACTTTAATATATTATTAAAAAAATATAGAGAAGGATAATGATTAAAATTCGGCTGTAACTTTCATCACAATTGTAAAGCTTATTCTTTCGAGCTCTTGATACTTAACTTCGATATAACTGAAAATAAAATACGTGGATACATGGATGTATTCTTGATTATACTAAAAGTAATCCACAATAGAACATGTCAATGAAAGGTTATAAACCAATTTATTTCGGTTTAATAAAATACTAATAAATATTTTTATAACGTAAAAATGGTTTATGATGATATTTTATACAAAAAGTAAACTAGGTTATTTTAATTTCAAAATTCGTTATAGTATTATAAATTTAACTAAATATAACACTTTTATTTTTTAATCAAAATGAACTCTTTAAAACATTCATAAAGATATGCAAAATTAGCTTTTTACAATGTATAATAGGAGGTACGTTTAAATAAAGTAGTAAAAATAAGATTATATTTTTGGCTAATTTAGCGTCTAATATTTTTTGATATTTAAATTAAATGATAAAAATAAGAATTGCGCAATTCACGTGTTCAAGAACATAAACACAAATACATTAAATGTAACTTTAATGTTAAAAAGAAAGCGTTTTTAAGATTAAATATAATACAGTTTGACCTGATTTATCTCAAGTCAACAGCCTGTTTCATGGGGCTAATAAAATGAAGAAATATAATCTCTTTACTACAGAACAGACAGCACGTAATTTTTTGTTTAAAACATCAAAAATATTAGAAAGATGGAACATGTAGGTCGTATAGACTCTGATCTAAAATTTTCACCGATTTTCAATTTCTTGATGCATGAACTTTCGTCGCTTAGTTGAATCGAGGCACTTGTCGATAGTCTAACGACCCACATGTTTTTTCTACTCGTGGATCAGCAACGCATCTTTCATTCTCAGATTTTTTGAAAAGCTTGTAGTTTAAGCGAACGATCCTTTCCCTCCTGGTGGTATTGCAGAATTTGGTGGAGGAGGAGGGTGACGAGACCGCCGGGGCGAGCATCCAGGACATGCGTCTGCAAAATAACGAGCTGCAGAACCTCGAGGGCTCGATTTTTGTCGGCATGAAGGAGCTCCAGAGGCTCAACTTGAGTCACAACGCCTTGGGGCCGACGATAGGATTGAGGGATCTGCGGGGCCTCGATAGCCTTCGCGTTTTAGATCTGTCGCACAATGAGCTCACCACACTCGAAGATACGTCCGAGGTAAATGAAAACACGTTCGCTCGGCACAAACTGTCAAGGCCTCCTCGCGTTCACTCGCCTGCATTTTCATACACTTTTCGCGAAGAAAGGGTCCTGTGAAGTTCTTGCAAGAGCGACATTTCACCGACTTGACTTTATTTACATTAATTATTCCAAATTGAGATGTTAACTTTAATGAAAATCATCAAGATGAGCCTGTGCTTTTCTTTGTATTTTTTAATCTTTCAAAGTAATTTAGTTTTCTTCACTGTTTATCATTTAGAGCATCAAGGTTAATATTAATTTCCTAATTAGTACTAATTAGAGTTTATAAAAAGAAACTCTTAATTCATCGTGGCATAGCTACTGGTGTACTGCTGTGGTGCTTTTGTCTTGCCATTTTACGTCACTGCGAAATAGTTTTAAATTCTTAACTCAACTCTTCTTAATTATTATTAGGAATTCAAGTCAATGCGCGAGCGTTAAAAAGAAAGATCATTAAAGTAAGCTTTTGGTTTATCATCCTCTACGTGTATCAGTTAAGCTTGATAATTTTTCAGTTATTATAAATAACTTATTATCACTTCAGGAGTATGATACTTAACAAACACATTATTTAGATCTGTACATTATAAACGGCCCCTTAATCAAACGACGAAGGCACGTAAGGCGTGTAAAATAAAATTACCCTTTCGAGGGAACACGGGCAATTCTGGCGAGAATGTAAAAAGAAATCGATTTCGCGTGTTCGCAGACGTGGCTGCCGTCCTTGGAGGAACTGAATGCATCGCATAATCGGCTGGTGACTCTTTCGGAACGTGACTTCCGCGGCTTTCCAGGTCTTTGCTGGGTGGACGTGAGCGCCAATCGGATAAGCACCCTAAAACCTGAGCTCGTCGCCAACACCCGCTGCACAGTCCACGGAGTGCCCGACGTTCTTCGTATTTATCTGCAAGGTATAATGACAATGACCTCGATAATTATGACACTACAGATTTATTTGTCGATGGCTATTGAGCCACAAGGTCTTACGAGGCATTCGCTCTTTTTTACGTCGTTTTTTTAGCGATTCCAGGTGTTGTTCCCTTTTTAGATCAACTAATACGAGTAGTTGCTTAATTTGGTGCACAATTTTGAGCAAAACAGTTATCGCGATTACATTGCTCGGTTTTTCGGACAACAATTACGTTTCAGCAAAATTTGCTTATACTTGTTTTTGCTTGTGTCTTTCAATGAATAATTTAATTTTATGCATTATGCAAATCGTATCGGTAAACTTATTATACACACAAAGCTGAACCGAGATATTTTTATATTATTATAATATTTTATTTTTTTATTTTATTTTTTTAAACATCGTGTAAACATTTATTCATTTTTTATAAACAATTTTAAAATATATTTTAAAGTAATGAGCTTCGTTATTAATTGCATTTATCAAGTAAATTTTTGAGTATAAACAATTACTTATTTAAAATAAGTTGTTTTTTAATCAGATAGATATCCATCGGAAAATTGTTACAACGGAGTATTTTTGAAACTTTTCTAATTAGAATTATAAAATTAATTTTTTTTTCAATATTCAATCATTTTTAAAAACTATTAAAATAAATATAAATACATCTAAAATTATCATATAAAACAAAATGAAGTTTTAGAATTATTGATCAATGAAGTATTTAAAGTGCGAAGAAAGGTATGAGGATGAAATTGATTAATTTTGAACTTTCAATATGGAATAGTAAAATTTGAGTAAAACATTGATTCTTATGAAAAAAAATGTTTCACTGCTTTCGGGAGCTTTATCTATCTCATATTTCATGTCACTGGTGTGTAATTTTACTAAGTAATACAAAGTAAGTATCACTCAATATGTACACAGAAAAAGCAATTACTAATTTTTTCACATAGTAAATAATTTCATATTATTGTTTGATTTTTCTAACAATAATATATAACTTTGTTTTGCTTCAATATTTCTTACCGTATTTAGATTTATCATGGATAGCGATTACGTTTCTTGTTTTTCTTTCTAAGTGCAGAATTTATAACTCTATATGTGAATAAATATCTTCACCTAAGATGAGAAATTGATTTTCGTAAATTAAATGCAACTTGTGTGACAATAATTGATTATATACATATAAGAATTTATGCAAACTGTTTATGTAGAGTCAAATATATTATTGTCGGATCTATAATGAAAAATAGTTGTATTAAATCGATTTCAAATAAAATAAACTATATTTCATATTATTTATATTATTACGATATTATACTTAAATGAATAAATATTTTACTTCATAGTTTTAATCTATTTATATATTGTAAATATTTTAAATAAAAATTTTGAATTTAAACTTTTATAATTGTATGAATATTTTTCGTTGAAATCCAATAATAATTTCGAATGATCATTATAAATTTATTAAATTTAATTAATTATACAAATAATAGAAAAATTCGAAAAAAGGAAACAGCACATTAATTTGAATGAAAAATATTTGAATATTTTTTAGATAAAATTTTTTAACTGAATAAATAAATATAAACAATTATAAATTTTATAATAACTATATTATTAAATTCATCGTATCACTTTAAATTAATCTCAATCAGTTTTGTTTTAATTAATATAAATTTTTTAAATTATAGTTTTTATGACTCACTACATAATCGAATAAGATTAATAATGAATGAATAAAGAGAAAAAATATAAAATTAGTATGAAGAGATGTTTCGGTTAAATTTTATAGTTAAAAAAATTTAATTTTTTGGTTAAATATAATTTACGAAATATACATTTATCAACAATTAAAAGTTAACAATCATAAAACAAATAATAAAGTAAATATATTAGAATATATGAATAATTCATTTTGGTCAAATTTACGTGATTTTTCAAAAACTTTATTTCTAATGTAAATTTTTTTGCATAAAGTTATATATTATTCAACACAACTATTAACATTTAATCTTGAAGTTTCAACTTAATTTTAATATGCTTAAATCCTTAAATTGATTGATCCTTTAAAACAATACTTGAAAATAAAACTCATTTAATTTAATTCATTATTAAGCATTTTAGAAAAAGATATAACGAGCATTGTATTATTTTTGTTATGAAGAGGTTAAATTTTTTAAAATTTACTATTGTATTAAAAAAGAGAACCAAACAAACTTTTTCGAATTTTCTAGATATAGAAATTTCCTCAACTTAGAACAATATATGTAGAAAATAGTAGAAAAACACAGTATTTATAAAATGCATTTAAAAAAATAAATAGCAATTTTGATATTACACTAAAAGAAATTATTTATTTATTTTTTTTATTTATGGTTAGTTAACAATACACCTTAGTTAATTTATTTACTATTATTAAATTTTTTTATTAAAAATTGTGAATAGATATTTTGGTATGCATGTGTAAATATTAATCTTATAAATTATAATAAAATATTAGTTTTAAAAATGTTTTTTTTATCTATAAAAATTATCAATTCATTATTATCAATTTAAAAAAATTTAATTTCCAAGTATACAGTAATAAATTCATGCTAGTAATAATATTAATTCCACGGATAATTTCTTTCATATTTCATTAAAATTTTTTAAATGAAAATCTTGTTGAAATATCAATGTAAATTAAGAGAATAAAGGAGAAATAGACGAATATAATTAACAAAATTGGATTGTTACGTATATTTTTTTAAACAGTTAAGGGTTTGCACTTAAAATTATAATTTTAATATGGAAGTTTTAAGGTACTTAATAGAATTGTTCGTCAAAAATATTTTACGAGCTTTAAAAGCACAAACTAAAATTATTACATTTTCTATTTCAAATTTCAAATTAATAAAACTTTTGGAGTATATTGAAGCGAAGTTAAATAATTAACATTAAAATTATTGTCAAAAATGAAAAGCTTGGATACTTTGAACAATAATGACCATAATGATCATAAAAAATAATGTTTTTCTGCAACGCTAGAAGTCAATTCTGTGGGTCGAATTTTCACAATCGATAAACTCGAAAAGTGCAGCATTTCGTTGGAATACAAGGTCGGGGCAGAAAGAATATAGGCGCAATAATGAAAAACAAGCACAAGTGAGAAAAGTCGTAAAAGTCGTCAAAGCTGCGCGGAATAAATCAATATACGCATGTCTTCTGCTCCAGTCCAGGCGATTATCAGTTTTCGCGGTTAATTAAGCGCGGCCGATTTCCCTCTCGTAATGCAATTCGAATGCATTGGGCCCACGAGTGTCGCGACGCTCGCGAGTCGTGACGCAAGCACGCGCGTGCATTCCCCGCGAGCGTGATTCGGCCTAGCGGTAATTAACTAAGAGAGTCTTGGACAAGTGTCGCGCGGGAGGAAACGAGCGTTTAACGGCTGATAAGTAGCTGATCGAAAGACGCGGGGAGCCGCTTGGCGCCTCCTTTTTTATCTGCTTTACTCGTCTCCCGCATTCGTATTTGTTCTTTCGTATTATTTCGTGCGTCTTTATCCCTATTCTAAGCTACTCGTTGTTATTTCTTACTTTCTTTACTGCTTATGATCTTTAACCCTAGGTCGTGAATTTTAATTCCCAGTTGAGTAACTTTATTTGTCATTGAACATCATTCCGTTCCTCCATTTATCCGGAAGTTTCGAGATATCCTACATTTTTATCAAAAACTTTTAACATTCCTTTTGCTAATATTTTCGATTCAATGTCGATGCATTAGTTAAACAAAACCTTGTAGACAAGGTCACAATTTTTGAGAATTGAAAAAGATCTCATCTATCACGCTGCGTAATCTGAGTTCTCAAAAAAACATTTTTTTATGATTGCACACTTTTAGATATTTTACTATCAACCAAGTTTAATTTTGTAAAAATTTTAAAATAAATACCTCAAATAAAAGTTATTGATTCGTCGATTCTGACAATATTATTTATTTGAAATTAGTTATATAACATCCAAGAATCGTCAAATACATACAAACTGATTTACAAAAACAGTAAATTAAAAAACAGAAATTTAATAATTAGCATAAAAATACTTTATTATTTATAAGTCTTGTTTTTAAATAATTTTCAAATAATGTTGCTTGTAGGAACAATAATCAAAGACGTACGAGCAATTATTTCATTTTGAAATATTTGAAAGCACTTTTTTTGCTTAAATGTTATTATCATCAAAATTAATAAAATTAAGTAAACATAATAAATAATTAATAAATTTAATTAATCAACTACAATTACTAATAATTTTGACAAGAGATTACCGAATTTCTTTGAACCTAAACTTGTCAAAAAAATAATTGTGATTTTGTATTTGTTTTCTCATTTTTATTTTTATTGAATCCATTTAAAGCGATTCAAGAAAGTTACGTAAGTTGAAATCAAATTTATGGCAGGCTATTCGATTGATTTCATAACTGCTTGCTCTTTTATGATTTACAACTAATTTTTAATAGGTATTTATCGTTTGAAAAAAATATCATTCTGTGAAAACTTTAGAAACGACGCTTTACTGAGGTCTAAAGAAATTGTAATGTTTGTTATTTATCACGAAAGCTTTATAAGAATGCAAGCGCAAAATTATTTATTAATTTTCATTATCAATTGAAGTAAGATCTTTCTACATATCGATCTATCAAAAAGTTTAAAGTTTAAAATCTTATGTCGAAACTGTCGAGGAAAAAAATCGACGATGGAAAAGTAAGCCTGTAAAATGTTACAAATGAGCAAAAAATGTCAGTGGACGTCGGTTAAATTCGCGCATTAAATAATGATCGTCGACCGGTGCGCGCAACAATCGCAACAACAATACATAGTCCTCAAAAATTCATTGCAAAACAATGAGTCAGTGGCGCCTCGGACATTCGTTGTACACTATTCTATGCCGGAATAGAAAAGCTGCTGTCAAAGCCTTTTTCCTTCTTCTTTATTATCGCCTCGATCCTACGCTTCTCTCGATAACCCCCTGCTCGTGGCGCCGTCGATCTGCCGCGCCGTTTCATAAGCCCGTCGGCTCCATGATGTCACACCCGCGCGCCCCCACTTGTTTATTGTCGCCAGACTCGGTTCTCGAGACTTTCCCTCTTTCTTCCATCATTTTTCTTCTTCTCGCTTCTACGCGTGGACACATCCACTGCGCCGCTTTTCGTTTTTGCCCCGTTACGTACCGGCAACCTTATCGGCTCTCGTGCTTCTTTTGGATCGTCTGCATGTCTTTACTTTGTTCCTACGAGATCTTGTGTATTTAGGTTCTGGTATCGATGCAACGTACAGTAGGTACGTAGCTGCCCGATTTTGTCGCGTCAATGAGTCTACGGAAGGTAGATAAGAATTGCGCTCTCATTGATTTCTTTATAAAGCAAGATATCGAAGTGAACGAAATTCGATGCACTTTTTACCAATAAATTCGAATTGATAAAAATTGAGTGGAGAATACATTGTGATCTATAAATTAAAGCTCGTTGCCGACCGCTATTTTATCATTAGCGTACAATTTTTGGTAACTGATATAATTAAAAGCAACACGACTATTTTGATTGGGAAACTTATTTATGAGAGTATTGTAGCGATTGTTGTAAGTATGTAGAAAGATAGAAATTTACAATGAGAAATTCAAAAAAATGTAAACGAAGATTTAATTAATTTTTAATTTAACGTATTTGTATGGCACAAAAATTTACGATATAACACTATTTATATCACATTTAAAATTTATGAAATTACATCTATCTAAAGTTTAACGTATCTTGAGCGTGCATTATAGTAAGATACGTATATCATATTTTCTCACATAAATTACTTATGTGGCAGCGCGGATTTTCAATTTTTGTTATGGGCGTAACCCTATGTAATTCTATGCTTCGTAAATCAATGATTGGAGTGATGTGGCTACAATATAAAGGTAAATTAATAAAATATATACTAATAGCTTATACGTAAGCAAATAGATTTTTCACATATTTATTTAGAAATAAGAGTATTTTTTATCATACATCGTCTTTACAGTCATTGCACAAATTTTTTAGTTGATTCGTGTTAAAGATTCACTACGTAATATTCTTCAAATGCTCCAAACACATTCCAACAAACTTTAAACAAAAATAAAAATATCAATCATGAGAAGTTAATTATCTCGTGAGCTACAATCAGTATTATCCGGATAATGTCCAGATTTTATTTCACAATAATGTAATCTCAATCGGCGTTCAGAATATGCAATTAATTTACAGAAAAACTTGCAGAGTTAAAGTAATTTTATAACTTAATCCGGGACATTTTACCATAAATTTATCACCAAGCAATATTGAAAATTTTTTGTTTTAAACGAATTCATTTTTCAAACTGAACGAAATTCAAAATATAAGCTTATCTTTCATCAATTAAATTGCGTTCGCAAACAACCGAAGCAATACGAATCAATCAGATTATTCTTCTTACGTCCCTTGAGTTTTCTCTATCTGAAAATATGTCTCGACGCTTTCTTCTTCTGACGTGATTACGATCCCTAACATGACGTACTATTCGTATCTCAATCTCGCTGACAAACTTTGTTGCCGCTGTATAAACTACGTCGATAACTACATTGACACTTGAAATATACGTATAATACACGATACGTATACATTACGCTTATACATACACACGGGCGTCTCAAATTTTGTACACGAGATGCTTGGGTTGATTGGTTATTGGTTAGATAAAAAAGAAAAAAGTAGTGTCACTCACGAGGTCACCATCGTTCGAGTTTTCTTTTTCTCTTTTTCTTTTTTGTGACCATTCAGTCGTGAGAATCTTACCAAAGCAACGGAAATACCATGCTTCCTTTATTAGGCTGATAATGTCTTAATCGTTCAATTTCTATAATCATTACGGTCAGCTCATGGTTGGTTCACATTTACGCAATGCATACAATAAACTGGCAATCTACTTGACAGAGATATTTTTTATTTATGTGTTTTGAAAAGTTAGGGAAAAATAAGTATTCTCTCTTGGTATCGTAAAATTAAAAAAAAAATTTTTTTAATTAAAACTAACCGTATTATTACTTGCGTTGTGGTAAAATTTATTTTAAATTAGAGATAAATTGTGTCTCTATCAAATAAGTATTTAAATAGTTTTATACAAATCATAATTATATAATAATTTTTTTTTAGCATTACTGATAGTTAATTTGTAACTTTAATTAATTTAACAGTGAAAATTAAAATATTATACTAATAAGTGTTAGTTTATAAACAATTATAGTAAATAAACAGCTTTATAAATTTAAAATATGATACGAATAGTTTTGTGCCTTATATTTTCATGTCATAAATATTTTGAATATCATCGGCTAAAGTTTATACGTTAATTTAATACACTTGTATATTGATAAACTCGTTTACCTTAATTATATACATTTTATATGAATATCAAATTAATAAATATTTTTCTGTTTACATGTATACGTATATGACATTATATTTACACTTTACGTTATCAATGTATCATATAACGACAATAATTAATAAAATATTTTAGAATTATTTAAAAATTATTACATTTTTAAAAGTAATCGTGAGAGTGATTAGTGATTAGTACAGATTTAAATATGATTATTAATTACTAATAATTTTTAACTATTATGTAATTAAGATTGATATTAGAAATAGTGTAATTCTTTATAATTATTCAATTTTCTTTGAAAATAACTTATATTTTATATTAGACATAAAAGCTTTTCCTTGTAATGAATGTAAGATAATTTCTCGAACACTTAAAGTAAAATTTAATATGCAACGTTTTATGTGATAAAGTAACAATTTACGTGCATATTCTATTATTGTATTATACCACTGATTTCTTATACTGATTGAATTCATATGGTTAAGTAAGTGCTTACTTATTTTAATCGCAAAATCTAATAACAAAATTATCTTCTAGAAAAATAAGATTTATTTAATATTCAACATTGTACAATTTGAAAGACCTTTGGAAGTTAATTTTTTCAAGTACATTATGATAGATTTCCTTAACATTTACAAATGTAACAGTTTAACTTTTTTGGTTTATTATCAAACTAGTTCAAGAATTCTAATTGTCAATTTTTCAAGAGCTACTCGAAATAATTGTACGTTATATTTTTAGATTTCTACTATTTTTTGAGGTACAAAGTGGGCCTTACTTTTTTATATTGAATATTTAAAAATAGGATCGATTCGTGTACTCGAATATCTTCGAAAAATAATTTAATCTAATCAAATTATTGATGATAGTTACTCGGGTTAAATATTTGAAGTTTATATCAGTAGTTGATAAGTACAGAGAAAGTTATTTTTGGGGAAAAATCTCTCCTATTTTCAAATTTTATTTGGGAATATTAGAAGCTCTTAGACAGTGACATAATTATTAGATTTTTTAAAAGCATTAATCTTATTTTATAAATAGCTTTTAAATCTTAATTTAATTATAAAAAATGATATTATATCACTTAATTTATGAAAAACGATTTAAAAAACCTAAAAATTTCGGTTTACTTATTTTCTATTAAGTTAAAAATAACATTGAGTATTTACGTAGAAACTGTTAAATTAATATTAAGACTGAGCGAATATACTAAATAAAATTTTTAATTATTTTTAATATTTTGTATTAAGAGATTCATTATTAATAAAAAAGACATATTAACAAAAATATTCTTAAATTTTTAAACAACAACAAAATTTATTATATGTTAAAAGTTATAAGTATTATAAGAAAGTTTTTTCTTATAATGAAAAAATTAAGCTCTTAATAATTGCTTCAACAATGATTTTAATAATTTCAGATCTCATAGCTTGTATTAAATATCACGAATTAATAAAACATTAATATTAATGATTATTTGTTATTAAATGATTTTAATGCATATTTGTTATTAAATGATTTTAATGCATATTGAATGAACAAAAAATGGAACGAGACATTGATGGATAATAAATATATAATTAAGTAATTTAATGTTTGATTAGGTGAAGCATATGATTCATAAGAATTCTAAAAATTAAGAAAATGCATTAATAATTGATTATTGCTTAAGTGTTTAGGTATATTAACGTAGTAATCGTTTATGACTTAAGTGGTTAATAACAGCTTCTTATTGAAGCACTATGATTTGATAAAAGGCTCCCTAGAGTCCGTCTTCGTAAATCTTTTTAAATTAGCACAATACGTTCGAAGTGCTTTGTCAAACAAAGTACTGGAATTATTATTTCAGTTACTATATATATTTCTTAATTATTATTTTTTTAAATATAACTTTGTAACTATCAAAACGTCTATGCATTTAAGGTTTTCATACATATTTCGAGAAGAGTTCACAATTGACGCTATAAATCATCTGCACAATTTGATCAATTAATTGTTATTTGAACGACGTACACAACAATGAATATAAAACAAGAGATGATTTTAGGTCGAATAACAAATAATTTGTTTGTAAATGAAAACGTAAATTAATTATGAGCTGATAAGTAATATGTGTATTAACTCAAGTCTTTGTTATAACATTTATAACACTCTTTATACACTAAAGAAGCAATTAGGTTCGATGATTAATAGTAGACAAGTCTTAATTAGACTGTGCGTGGTATGGAAATACAGATTGTATTTTATATTCTCTTATTATGAATACATGCAACAATTTTAAAGTAATTATTTAATACACGTACTAACGCTTTGCCTATTTTGAAAATAAATGCATTTATTTGTTTGAAGTTTTTATAAATCTGTTATTTTAAAGCTTATAAAATTAAATAATATCACGTTTAAATAATTGAATTTGAATGTATTACATTTCATCGTGTATTTATTGATTGTTACCAAAATGTAGAACAGATGCATTATCTGATTGTACACGTAGTTTTTAATTGGCTTCTGAAATTCATGTTTTTTTATTGACTTTAAAGGCTATTGGGATTTCTTATCTCTATTTATACAACCCACTGCTTTGTTTGATAATCTGTTTCAAACATTATTTGTCTTCTTGAAAATCAATATTAAACACGTATAAGTAAAATGAAAGATAATATTGCTAGATTTTCGTTATAAGAGGATTGATAAATAATATTTCTTCTGGAAATCTTGATTGCAATTATTAAATTTAAAGTGTTATATGATGTTATTTAAAAATAGCGTATAGTAATAAAATACATTCGTACAGGAGAATAAATATTGTATCAATATATGCGTGATGTATTAAGTGGTGTTCTTTATTCTAGATGAAATTGTTGGTGTAAATAAGTGTGTATCGGTAAAACAGAATCTACTGCAGGATTATTTAACGAATTAAAATTTGAAGAGAGAAATCTATCGTTTTTAATAATAAAATAGTTTCACTACTTTTAAGTTTTCAGTCGTAACGAAGAAGTAAAAATAATGGTAAAATGCTTGCAGATAACCCGGTGCTGTGCGACGCTGGTTTAGCCGACCTGACTGTCGCCTTGGAGGTGAACCACGCGAAGGTCTACGGCGTGGCGAACGACTGTCCGACGCCCTCGACTACGACGAACGATCCGACGCCCTTACCGCCCTTGCCGCCAACGCTATTGCTTGCGGCGGCGGCCGCCGCCTCCGGCGGCAACGTCTCCTTCGCGGCAACGCTCGAGTAAAGTTCGAAACGGAATCGAGCATGTCCTTTGCTTTTCTCCATCTACGTCTATCTGTCTCTCCGTTCGAATGCAATTGATTCGTCTCCGTTATCCATCAACACTTTTCGAGCATCGAGTTCGTCTATTTCTAGCTGTGGATAAAGAACAAGTAAAAGAAAAGGAAAATGCGGAGAGAAGGGGAAAGAAGCGATGTGCGCGTCTAGTCCCGGGAAGTCTCTCGGACAGGTTTGGACGAGTTGCGGCGTAGCGTGGTTCGATCGAAAACGAGGTCCTCGGGTTCGAAATAAAGTCGTGCTTAAATGTATGCTGACGTGTCTGGATATTATTATGGGTTCGGATAATCATTCTTCTTTCTTAACGGCACAAGTTATAGCAAGTAAAATTGATAATATACGGGAGTGGAAGACGTGATTATTTGAATCTAAAAAATATGAGGCACGTACAAGCCGGAGATGGAACATTTATTAAATTCCATGAACTTTGTATCACAGTGCAAAAACGACACGCAATATTCGACTAAAATTTTGCAAATTAATACATGTATTTAATGCAAAGAAAAATAATTATTCTTGAAAGTTTCGTGCTTTTATCGGTTTAGTTTTACGATTCGTTACCATCGCAATTATTTTTATTTGCTACTGTACACATAAGAACGTTTAATGAGGAAAATGCTTTCATGTTCTGTATAAATTATTGATAAGTAGCTTAACGAAATTATCATTTTTAATATTTTATTAAGATCGAGCTTCATTTGTTCATTGATTTGGAACAGTAAACAAGAAAAAAAGAATAGAAGTAGGGCTACACTCATTTTAATGAATTACTTTTCGAAAATGCTGACGAAGAATACAAATACTTTTACACATATTGTTCATTATTTATACTTTCATGCATTATAACTTGATATACAGCAGTAAAATTAAACCACAAAAGAAGTATTTCTATGAAATATAATAATATTCAAATAGAAAATAATGCAATATTTTTTTATAAAACATAAATTAAACATTTTTTATAGTCTTGTAGATTAAAGTAATCATCTTAATGCTTCTAATGAGATAAATAATTAAAAGGCGTGACTACTAAAAACTATTTTTTCACGATGATTCTCATGAAAACATTTCGAAGAAAATATATTTAAAAAGCATTTGACGTTTCTGAATAAGTATTTTTCAATGTAATTTTCCATTAAAGTTAGCGACAGGATTGCATGGAAAAAACAAATGACAAAAGAAATAGTCTCGCTTATATTCGAAATATTCGTGTACGTGTATAGAGTGTAGCAATAATGAGTATATTTTAGAAAGAAATATAAGAAGAAACACATGTAAATAATTTTCACGTATTCATGACGAGCTCGTTGTAAAATTAAGCTGACGAATTGTTTTTTACATTGAGCGATTGCATCAGACTCTCAATGAACGAATTATGTCATCAATGGTTTCATAATGGAAATCGACATATTTCATTACTTCGGTATATTTTTGTCTATAATAAATGATAAATTTATAAAATTTACTAACTCAAGTATTATAAGTTATTCAAACAGATTTTTATTGTAAATCCGTAAAGGTACGGTAGTAATGGACGATACAGTTTTTAGTAAACAGCACAGAGAAAATAAAAAAAGCAATGGTAGAGCAGTACGAGAATGTCGTAAACGTTGAGTATATATTGGAAGGATAAGGGGATACTTGTAAGATTGAGGTTCTCGTGACGAAAAATATGAAATGTGAAAAGCATCCAACACCATCAGAGCCAACATCCGGTCAAATGAAAAAAGTCTAAGCCGCTCATACAGATTTGTCCACGAGAAGATTCGATGCAATGCAAAAAGACGCTCGTGCGCGTCCATTCGAGATTGAAAAAAAGACGAAAAATATGTAGCAATAAATAATTTTCAATCAACTTTCAATTCAATGCAATGAATTCATCCGCGCGGAGTCCTCGTGACAAATTTAAAGCCATATAAAACGAAAGCCTTGTCCATGTTCGCTCGTAAAGATGACGGCGCCTCGTGAAATATCGGCGAGACATCGATCGGTAATTGAATGCTCCCGCACGGGAGAAAGAGAAAAACGAAGGGCCCGCGAGCAGAGGTCAATAGATGCGAATGAAATCTGTTCGAGTTACGCGAGCTTTCGCGACGGAGAGGCTGATTGACAGTGGGCGATCAATTGACCTCGCGCCTCGGCCCGTTGACTTATGCCAATAAAGGGACGTGAATTGTTATCGACGCGTGCTCCTGCATACGTAATATCGGGGCCTAGCTAAGCGCGTAGGCGGGGGCGACCGGAAAGCGCCGACCGATCGTGAGGAAGGTTCTCGAGTTACCCGAGTTTCGGACGATGAGCAGCTTCCGTAGGCAACCAAGCGTCGGATCGGCATTTTCACGAAATTTAGACTTTCCCTCCGCAACTCTCGAAGGTCTTGTTTTTGCGATTCGAAAGGAACCGTTTACGCAGATCTTTTTCGACTCTTTATCAGAACAAGACAGAATCTACGGGACTACCGACCCTCTTCCAGTGTTGTAGTAAATAATTAATAATTAACAAAGGAAAAAGTGAGAAATACTTGATTTTATATTAGAACTTGTGTTTTTAATTCTTTTAACTAAGAATTGTAATGTAGACGCACATTTATTGCTCCCACGTATCAAATCTCAAAAAGAATTGCGTTCCGATACATTTTCGCAACTTGCACAGTTTTTCATTATATTTTAATCTTACTTTCGGCATTGAATCATTGGTAATCCTTCTCAAGTCTGTTTACGATTTACAATAATAACGGAAAAATTGTTTATACTTGTAAGATTTTCAAAACTCACAGGCGTTTATACCTGTAAGATGATCAAATTTAAATACCTAAAACAATTTCTTCGAGTAAAAATATTCGTACTTTAGAGTTTTAAATTATCGATTCAACTCATAGTAATAGCTTTAAGCTTCAGTAAATGTAAAAGTGATGTTACTAATTTGCGCGGAGTGAATCACGTACTCCGAAAGCATACATTTTCATTAAAGTATATTTAAATTATTTTACTGTTGAAATTAGTGGTGAGAATGTAGATGTTATTCAGTTACTCTTGATAAAGCAATTAATTATTTAACTGATGATTCATTTCGAAATACAAATAAATATTGGTTTAAAATCGAGTACTTGCAGTTACGTTGAGATTTATAGGTTTGGGAAATTTTCGTTACTTTAAATATTACATTGTTTCATTTAGAAAATATTGTTATTGTATGTTAGATTATAACTGTTTTATTTCGTTCATAGAATTAATCAAAATGCGCTTGAATGTTGATCGAATATTAATATTATTTCTATGTTTATAAAACGTATGTATACATTAATGAAATAATTCGATTGAACGTATAAGCCGTATCTAATATAAAGTATAATTTATGTAGATTGTTCAGGATAACAGAAATATTATTTTTTTGTAAACTACATAAATTGATATACTTAATAGCTGCTTTCCTAGATGTATATTTTACTTTTGTTAATATTAATCTCACAAAAAGTATTATAGCACATATTGTTACCTCTATCACCTTTTAAAAATGCTAAGAAAAGTATTTTTTACGAAATTTCAACATTGAATTGTGTATAAAAAAAATGGATTTAAAAATTTTACAAAATAATACTAACAAAAGTATTATATAACATGATAATGTTCATTTCAATAAGGATTAAAAAGATTTCAAAACTATAAAATAATAAAAATCGTTTCTTGAGAGGCTGATATTCGCAATATTCTTTTTATCCTCGCATATATACTAGGTCATACAATAGAATTCTTATCATAGAATTCCATCATTTTTTTAACGTGACTATTCGATAAATATCATGTATGTATTACTTTGTATTTAATTAGAGAAATATATTCTTACGTTATTTTTTGAAAATTATTTTATTTGTGTTGTATGAAATTAACAATGATTTAACATTATTTTTATTTATAGTGTAATTAGTTGTTTGAATATAAATTTTACAGTTTTAATAGATTTATAAATGATAGGCATAGCAATAAATCTAAGAAAAAGTAAAAAACTTCCTTGTAGTACCATAAAATATTTAATTCCATAGTTTGTCAATAACGCATAAATCATAATTAAATTGATAATTTAAATTTAGTACCTAATATTCTAAAATATACACACACAAACAAACTCCCATGTTTATAATACTCCTACACATGCTTTAATTGTTTATTTAATAAAATAAAAATATCGCTTCACTAAAAATTTAATATAATTGTCAATATATTATTAATAATACAATGGTAACAATAATTATTACGAGATACACATTTGATAAGATTTATAGTTGAAAATATAGTAAACAAATTTGGTTTCTTTATATAAACAAAAATACTGAATATAAATTACTTTAAAAATTACTTTTTATTGGAAATTTAATATATCGATTAAAAAAGTAATAGATAAAAATTTTAATTTGTAGTTTTACAAATGTTTATCAAAAAAAAATATGTGAAAGATAACTTCTATTACAATATTGATAATTTATTTAAAATGTCACCTTGAGAAGCTATAAATATTTAAAATGATTTCTAAACAATATTGTGTATAATATGATGAAACAGTATATAAAAAAGAGTTCACACATATTTAAAACTCAAGGATTGATTCTATGATTGATTCTATACAATTTTTTAGAATTATAAATATAATGTATTTGATACTAATCATGAACATAAATTAAAAACATTATAGATTTATATAAAATTTGGAATTACAAGAAAATTAATAATTTAGCTATATTTTTATTGACTAAGTAATTTATCTGAGCTAAGATTGAATTTCAATTTTTTGTTATACTCGATTATCAATATTATTTATGAAAAAATATTAATAATAATAAATAATGGTGTTAATGAATAAATATTTCAGAAAAATCTATTTTATAGAAATATTATATTTTAATAAAATTATTCAAAGTTGATTGATGAATTATATTTTAACATCCAGTGCTTATTACGAATAAGTAACAAAATGTTTTTAAATAACTTAGATTTTATCAATAAAAGCTAAATCTTATAAAAATATAAACTGTACAATTATATATACTTATTTTACAATAGGTTTAAAAATAATTCTTTAAAAATAGTTTCCTTAATTCACAAAGTAATAAAGTAACATCAGCAACCTCAGATTGTCTTGAAAACTGAACTACGTGATTCAGTTGATACTTGTTCTCCATACTTAATTCTGGCTCAATTTTTTTAACTAAAAGAAAAATTAAAATTAGACAATTTTATTTATAAGTGTATGCTTGTTTTGAATATAATGATAACAAAATTTAATTGTAACTTAAAATTTATACGTGAAAAGTATTCCATACCCTTCCAACAGTTGTCTTGATGTGTAAGAACTACGAAAAACTTTTTATCCGTTGGATTTTCACACCAAAAGAATTTCACTGTAACATGTTCTATATGATCTATTATTTCAATATCAATACGAATATCTAATATATTTTTATACACGTAGCATGCTTTTTTAACTGCATCCCATTGTTTCTTCATATACTGTTTAAATTTTTGAGATTCTAAAAGTAATATATGAAATTTATAAATAAACATACAAATAAACAATAATAAATACAGAATTGTATTTACCTTGTTCTAAATCCAATATTTCTAGCAAAGGTTTTTCTTTTTTTTCTTTAATATTTTTAATTTCATCTTTTGTTCTTTCAATTTCTTTAATTGTATTAATAGCCTTTTTTTCAACTACTTTCTGTTCAAAATTAATATTTTCTAAAGCAGCTTTTAATTGCTTCCTTTGATTTGTTAACTGAGATATTGTTTCACAACTTTTTTCTACTTGTTTGACACATTCTATAAAACCAATTTAAAGAAATATTATAAATTATTTTATACAAAAATTAATCTATGTAAATAAAACATAATTTAATGATGGTACCAGAATTTTTTGAAATTGACTCCAGGATATGGCGGTCGATCTTCGTGTGGAATTTGTTACACGACTCCTTAAATTTTTTTAAATACGCTTTCATTTCTTCTGGGTTTAATAACATGCTCCCAAGGTCATCATACGTAATATCATCGTTCTCAAGAACATCCATATTTATATTTATAAAAGAAATTTATTTTTGAAATGTAGAAATCAAATATAATATACAAAATGGAACTTGTAAGCCAACCGTCATTCGTTTGCCGCCATAATTGAATTTTAAGCGTCACAATACGTACTTCCTAACCCAAAACACAGCCATGACACATAGAATTGATGCAACACCGAAGTAAATGAAAACATCTCGGCAGCACCGTCAGTGCATATATAAGTAGAAGACTAGAAACGCTATCGTAAAAAGATAATATCTAAAGATGTGGAAAGAACAAATATGTATTATTTGTATTTATGTATTCTTGCTCTTAAATCTGTTGAGATAGTTGCAATAATATGGAAATAAAACTTCAGCATTTATACAGTTTTTGTTTCCTTAATTAGTTATATATATGCAAATAATATTATAATAATTAGTATTATTCTAAATGTTCAAATTTGTTAATTCTTTAAAATATAACGAATATTATTTTGAAAACAGAATAATATTTCATGGATGTTAATAATTTATTAAAATTATTATCTTTTATGGAAAGTAATTATTGCAATTGTGAAGTACTGTAAAAATTATATTATGGGATTTGTATAATGTAAAGTAGTGGATATTTATTACATATAATTATAAGAAACATTGGGTTTTCATTTTTTATAAATATTGTATTAAATCAAGTTACTATTATTTGCAATATTTTTATTTTTATTTCATATACATCATTGAATAAAACTAAATGTACGTTCAATAATGTTTTCGTATATTAAGATTTTTAAGGTAACTTGCGGTTCTGTTTATTAGTACATCCATGCTACTTTTCAGTTTTCAGATATTCGACGATAGCGCCAGTATTTTTTATTTAAGCTGTTTGGCGGGTAATATGAATATACTTGGTCTCTCAATGTACTTTATTGAAACAAAAATTTCCGTTCGTGTAGATACATAAAAAAATTTTTAAATTTGAATATTTAAAATGATGTTGAATTTTAATCCAAAAAAATTTAATGATAGATATAGTTTATAATATTTTGGTTTTATTGAAAACATTAATTGCAATAAGTTAAAATGAAATCATAATTATAAAAGTCCTTAATATTAAATTTATGATTATAGACATACGCATATATTTTAGCATCATATTTTATCAAATTTAATGTCTTTGGTTGATAAAGATTTAAGTACTATCATTATTTACAAATTTTTCTTTATTGTGCATATTTATAATTTTATTTTTAATTTTATATATTTATTTTTAAATTGCTATAGTTTTGTTTTGTAATAAAAAATTGAAAGAATATATAATAAAAAATATAACTTGTAATAATTAATTTTTTTATATTTAAATTATAATATTTATATTTAAATTCATAAATTTTGAACAAACTTGAAGTATCGAAGAAATTAAATAAAGAAATAATAAAGATGTAATAAATATAATAATTTATTTATTATTTTAATTCATATTTTTGCATATATATGCACACATGTATACTAATTCGTGCTAACTCATGTGGGTTTCTAAATATACTATATAAATTATTATGTAAGAAATAACGTAATACAAATTTAATGCCTCTTATTTTAGAAATTGTTAATATGCTAAAAAATTAATAATATATATATATATATATATATATTAAATTATAAAAGAAATTAAAATATTTATTCAACTTAAATATTCTACTTTTGTTAATTCATATTAACATAATTATTAAACACAATTTTTATTTGTACATATGCATATCTATATATATATATAACAAGTTGTAAGCATTTAATGAATATTAAAGAATCATCATAATAAAAATGTAATTTATTATTTATATTTAAAATTAAAAGTAAAGAAGCTCAAAACATACATTGTAGGTATAACTTATATATTAATATATTTGTATAGTATAATTTAATATGATATAATCAGTTGTGACAAAAATTATAAATTTTAAATATTTATAGAGTATTGATTTAAAAAAAATATAAGAAGAATTAATTGAGAAGCAGATAAAAGATAACAATTTAATAATATTTATAATTTGTTCGTAATTATTAATGTTTGTTAATAATTTAAAAAAAATAGAGATTAAAGCGATAAAGAAGCAAATTAAAATGTAAAGATTATTTTTTAAAGATGAATGCAGGTAGAAAAATTTTTATAATTCACGTTTTTATTTTATTATAAGCAGAAAAATTTTTTGAAAATTGTAAGTAATTAATATCAGGCTATAATTATATAAATAATATGCATAGTTATAAAAAATTAATTTATTAAGAGTAATATCAAGACTTTATTTATCTTTATTCAAACGTAATGTAGAAATTAGATTTATTAAAGTTTTTAATATTTTTAACTTCTTTACATTATATTTTCTACATCACTCAATGAAGTTTCTGTCAGGCTACGTTAACAAAATAAAATAATTTGCAAAAATACTTTATTTTCTGAATCTACTTTTAAGTATCATGAAATGATGTGGCATATAGCATATATATTATATGCATATAATCAGCAATAACATCAATTTTGATATTTTTAGTGAAGGTGAAACTGTTGAATTCGAGAATGACTTTTGTTATTAGTACAGCATAGTGAAGTAATTATACAAGAGTAAAAACACGAGTTTCGTTTAGTTCCGAAATAACAAAAAACGAATTACCTAGATAGGATTTATTGCGATAATTTTATGGGTTAGTATATAGTATGAACAGAAATTTTTTTAACAAAGGAATTCCGATTAAACGTGACTTCTATTGTGAGACTTGGAAATTCTGATAAATTGGTAGCATAAGGTACAGTTCTGAACCAATTGCCTTTAATGGGGCCTGATTGCAAATGAACGTTGTACCAAGCTATTGTAATAGAAACATTAAATGGAACTTTGTGTTCTTAAAAAGATAGATTTAAGACACAATAAAAAATTATTGTAATGGTAGCCTTTTTCTCTTCAAATGTAAAAGATTTCTATTATAGGACGTGATCGCTTCAATTAAAATTGATATTGGGGTGTTACATTAATACACATCATGCTATCTGGGACAGTATAACAATCAATCTTGGTAAAGTCTTTTAAAGCTTTTCATGATGATTTAATTGAATTTCTTAACTAAATTTAACATATCTATCTTTTTCATCGTTATTTCGTAAAAGGTTATTGATATTACTGTATTTATATGGGAGGTTTAAAATTTGATCAAGATTTTCTTAGAAATTCTTTATACTTTAACCGTAAAAATTTTAAAAGTATCATCCGAAAAAATTAAAAAAAAACCTAGACCTTAAATTAAAGTAAAACTTGTTGAAACTATTATCAATATAGAACTCAACGTTAAAATTTAATATTTCTTAATAATAAGATGTACAAACAATATTGCAAATTCCGATTAGTATCATTAATAAGAGCTTACTAGTGAAGTTATAAATTCATTTCCTTAAATCGAAATGGCGTTAAAAAACTTTGTAATTAAATTCATCACAAAATTAATGAATTAATCTAGATATAAGGATGCTAAAAAAAGTCTTAATAAAGTTTACACGGGACAGTGAAAAAGCATACCCAGCGCGTTTAATATAGCTAGAACATTACTTTGGTGTACTTTTAATCTGATTTACAAGAGGTTAGTACTTTAATAAAAAAAAAGAGAAGATTACTGCAGACTAAGCAAGTTTTAATAAAAAAAGATAAAAGTTAGCAAATGAAATATTCAGCAACATAACATTGTTACAACAAAGAGTAAAGAGTTATTTAAAAATTGCTTATATTATTAACATTTAAATTAATTAATAGTATATATATTGAACGCTATTATAATCTTGCGTTCGTATATGCACAATGAAAATAATTTTTTTATGTATTTTATAAATATTGAATTGAAAAGAATGCAATCAAGGATGTAATTGAAAACAACATTATTGTTTTTAAGAATTAATTACTTTTATTTTTAGTTTCGATTTTTATACGCTATTACTCATTCATCAAATATTATAAAATATTTATTTATATAAAAATAATAAAACTCTTTTCATATTTTTTTTAATAATAAAATAGTTTTATGTTTAAATTTGTAAGTTATAAGATTTCTGACTGAGCTATAGCAGGCTATAAGGTTATTCTAAAATTCCCTTCTGGATTCAAGTTGGGCTATATTTATAGAATAATTTAAGCAGTATTATTAGTAATGTTTCTGTTAAGATTTTCAAACTTGTCTGTTCTGTTGTGATGATATTACTAGGTTTTTATAATAAAATTACAGAAACAGTTTAGTATAGGTATACGTAAATTCTCTTGAAATAAATATTTATAAGTTCCTTGTTAATAGTAAATAAACTGAGTTTGAACAAGGCATTTCAGATTTAAGTTATTGCCATAAATGTTTATTTATTTACTTTTTTAAATAAAAAATCTAATTCTCGTATGAGAATATAGATAGTAAGATTTTAACGAATTTTTTAACAAAGAAAAAAAATTTAGTGAATAATTTATATATAACTCTTGAAAATTTATGAAAGATTGGTCAAGATTGTGCTCTCTCTCTCTCTCTCTCTCTCTCTCTCTCTCTCTCTCTCTCTGTCGTACTTGTAATTTCACACTATTAGGATCAATATTTGTCAAAATACCAGTTTTTAAGTATATATAAAATTTTGATTAATTTTATATATTTTTTATTCAACTATTAAAAAATAAAAAAAACACATTCAATGCATATTTTAAAAGTATACAGATAATAATGAAAAAAATTGATATTTTGCTTTTTACTTTCATGGAGAAGTTGACATTTTCATCATTATTTACTTTGTTAATTATTCGTGGGTATTATTAGTTTCCTTTCTACTACTATAAACGACTTTTTTCTATGCACTTCAAAACTCGACCGCTAAAAGCGCCTCAATCGAATTCACTTTTTAGTAGTTTCAGTATAGTGATCTCCAATTTCAGTTACGAGAATAAATAATCTTTGTGAACTATAGTTATTATTAAAATCAAGAATTAATATTCTCAGTGATTGAATAAACTAGCTGTTAAAGATTTTAAAATTAAAATTTTATTTTTGTTTGATAAATATTAATGTATTTTGATACATAATTGCTTTTATTATTATTTTAGAAAAATCAGTCCCACCTAAAATAAAATTAAAAAATTTAAATTTACTATGAAATATATTTTAACTATTATATTTTTTTTTATATCTGTGATTACCTGTTATTTATTTTCGGTGTCTACTTTATATCTACTACCTATACTTGTTCTATTACTTTTGTTCGATTCAAATACAAAAGGAGTTAGAAACAAATTAATTGAAGAGAGTTGCGGAAAAGGTGTACTGTATAACAAAAATGTTATTGTAAGCAAAAATAATTGAATTACTTATGAATATCATATAATAAATTACAAGTTTTTTCGCAAATATTTTTGTACACAAGAATATTTGAGTTAAGGTTATGTTTGTCTTTGACACGTTTAGTTAGTGGTTGGTGCCGACATTATGTTCATGGTCTCCGGATACCTTTTTTAAATAAAATATATTTAATTCATGTTTTTTTAAATGTACCTAAAGTAAATATTATTTTAAAATTTGCAATATTTTTAAATTTATTAATTTTCCATACTAATTATATTAGCTCTTATTTTCTCAGCAATTTAAAATAATTTTTTTGAACTAATAAATATTTTTTAAAATATCTAATGAACAATATGTATTGATTTTAGCGATGAATATAAATTATAGTATTATTCTAATGCAACAAGTTAGATTATAATTGGCTACTGATAACAATATTACGACTTTTAATGAGATTTTTGAAATCACAAAACATTTGTTTTATAAAGATATAAATTGAAACTAGTATTTTTTGAACATTACATTAAAAAAATAGAAGAAAATTAAAAAACACTTTTAAATTTTTTTACATTTTTTAACAATCTGGAAATGTTAATTATTCTCACTATTTATTAAATTATTTATCTTTTCAAATCAATGATAATATTATATATTTTAAAAGTAATTTTGATAACCAAATTACCATAAAGAGAATTTTACAGTCATCAATTTATACAAATCTACTTATTTAAATTGATTATTTAAATGTATATTAATTTAATGGAAATTGTAATTAAAAAAAAATCTGCTTCAGGTATATATTGCGTATTTGTGATATTTTAGAAATATATATTATTAAATAATAACAAGTAGGTACGTGTTTTTATATAAAATATAGTAAATTTTAAAGATAAATGTATTATTGAATTATTACACGAATTATTAAAAATTTATATCGTAAGATTTAATCAAGTCACGCTTTTGTAATTGCAGGTCACCGGGGGCTCTAGCGGGATCGGCAAATGTGTAGCAATTGCGGCAGCTCAAAATGGCGCGAACGTCACGATAATTGCACGCAATCTTGAAAAACTTGAAATGGGTAAAGGATGTCGTTTGGTTATACTTTATTATCAGGGAATGTACAGTTTATTTATTTCTTAAAAGATATTGGAAATAAGAATTAAATCATCGTTTTTGAAGTATTATTATTTTTAAATATTATTTTGAAAGAGAGTAAAGTAGAATTCGAATAATTTGCCTGATAATTTATTCTTATTTCTTCATATTCCTGTACATAAGCTTTACTATCATTTCATAAATGATAATTTCAAGTTATTTAATATGTTTTTTTAATTTGTGGATATAGAACCTTATTTATAAATGTTACGAATTATATATTGAAATAGTGAAATTTTCTAATTGTATTGTTTAATTTTGTTTTAAAATATTGCATCCAATTTAAAAGAGTATAACAATTTATTTTATCTATCAAAATTTATATACAATTTTTCAGAAGCAAACCTCTGAATAACAGTTTATAAACATAAATTTTTAAATTAAATTAATTTTTAATTAACATTTATGTAACCGAGAAAATTTATAAATTTATTAGCATCATTATAATTAATAGCTTTATGTTTTTTTTGTTTTTTATAAATTCTCTATTAAGTAAATGATTGGTGCGATCTTTAATGTTTAAAAAAATGTATTTATTTTATTCGATATTGTACAGCATGTAAAATACTGGTTCAATTGCGGGTAAATTTTCCTTTTTAAATATTGTTTTGAATAAACAATGGTAAAATATATCATAAATTTTGGCAAAATGTTAAGTCATCAAACTTTCGGTAATTCCGAATAGAGTAAAAAGATTATTTTATATTAATCAGTAACAGAACATATTTTCATCTGCAACTCGAATAAACGTTTTTTATTTTCTACATAAACAAACAATACAATAAAAAGCTTAAATCGATAGATCAACTAATAGATAAAATTTTGAATATAAAAATAAAAGAAATATTTTATCTGTTTTCATACTTAGCTCGTGATGAAATTGTGCACGCTTGTTGTAATAGGGATAGCCAAAAGGTGGAGTGCATTGTGCTGGACGTTTCGCAGGACTACGAATTTATCGAGAAAGCGTTCATGGAGTTGGAGAAGCAACAAGGTCCTTGTTATATGTTGGTAAATTGCGCTGGAATGGCAATTTGTGGTAAAATAGAGGAGACGAATCATGAACTAGTGAAATATTTGGTGAATTTGAATTTGTTGGGAAGTTATTATTGTACGAAAGCTGTCGTGCGTAGTATGAAGTTGGCGAAAAAGGGAAAAATAGTGTTCGTCTCGTCCCAAGCTGGATTATTGGGTAATGACATATTCACAACTATTAACAATCTGTTACTTCCTGTTTAATTATTTTAACGTTTTTTTAAGGATGTAGAAAAACTTTGACAAATTTGTTATTTAGTTTGAATTTTATAGGAATTTTTGGATATTCTGCGTACTGCTCTACTAAATTTGCATTGAAAGGGTTAGCTGAGAGTTTAGCGATGGAATTAATGCCGTACAACATATCTGTAACTTTGTCTTTACCTCCGGATACTGATACTCCAGGTTTCGAAACAGAACAGGAATCGAAGCCTGTGGAAACGAAACTTATATCTGAAAGTGGTGGCTTGGTCCAGCCAGAAGTAGTGGCTCAAAAGCTTCTTGAAGATGCATTGGTAAGTATTATTTAAATACACATATTTTTTCAATTCACGTTTTAAATAATTTTATGAAATGTTATTTAAAAGTTTAAATTATTCAATTATTACGTGAAAGAATTACTAATTCAATATCAAAGTCTTTTTTCAGTTAAATGTTATTATAACCATCCAATACACAAATTCATTTAATTTCTATTTATTAAATATAAAATAATAATAGGAGTTAATAAATATAATAATATAATAAAAGAAAAATAATTGATAATAGAGAGGAGAATAATAATAATAAAGGAAATCTTACCTTTCTATAGTTTCCAAATCTCTATAAAAATTTTTTCATTAAATTCATATTAATTACATGTAATTATTGATATACTCAATATTGTCTAATAAAATCTAAGTAATCATTATTGAGTTATAAAATTATATTTATTTTTCTTAAAAATAAATTTACTTTTAGGATGAAAAATTTTTTTCTTTCGTTGGAAGAGAAAGCTTCATCTTGACAACTCTCTGCTCCGGAATGTCACCGGTTAGTTCCCTCTTCGAATTAATTATTCAGTCGATGTTAATGGGACCGTTCAAAATTTGCAGTGCTTTTTTCCTCTATCACTTTAAAAGCATAGTGAGCAAATGTATGAACGAAAGAGAAAAGCATAAGAAATCCCAATGATATGAATTACACAATTCGCTCTTGTAAGATGAAGATTATACAAACGATCATTGGAATTTTTGTATTTAATATTTTATGTGTTAATAGGATTATTAAATATTACTTTACTGTTATAAATATTTAAGAAAATATAAATACTAACGTAAGAAATAAAGAATTTAATTTTGTATAACATATACAAAGCTATTTTTTTATGTTTAATGTATATAAACTATCAGCAAATTTATGGAAATATTAAAATAAATAAATAGCATATAAAAATTATATTATTTTATATTATATTAACATATAAAAATTAATCGTTATACAGTAGATCTACATTTTCATAATTTTTTTTTTAATCTTGATAATATTGCGTATTATGTAAAAATGAAATAAACCATAATTATAAATTGCTATAAATTTAACAATTATAGTAATGACGATATTAATTAAAAACTGCATTACAAATTCATAAATTTGATTTACAGTACAATTGAAGTTAACTTTTTTTACCTTCAAAAATGATAGCCATGTATAAACATTGTAAAGAATCATTAATTATTGTCATTTTATTTTTTAATATATTTTTACATTTATATAAATTTAGACTTTCTAAGTGTGTGATTTATATAAAATATAAAAATCAAATAATGATCATAGAAATATTATTTTCATTGATAAATAGTTAAATTTTACCTAAATTGATTTAATAGTTTAAAATAATCTAAGAATAATTTTTTATTGAAGTATATATATATGAGTAAAGAAAGTATACTATTATACGAAAATATTTAGAGTTAAATAATTTATAAATTATCTGGTTTAAATGTGTAAATATATGCTTTACTTATTATTTTTATTTTAATGATTCCATGATATAGTTTGTTAAATATAGATATTTTAAAATATTTATTACATAGGTAAAATTATTATTGAATTAAATTTAATGTATAAAAATATATATTGTTTAATGTACGTTATTTTGCATCCTGTTGATGTAAACGAAAAATGAAATATTTATTATAGAAGTTATCGACTTTCTTTAAAATATTATTATTATAAACTTTAATTGCATTTCTCAAAACTTAAAAATTTGTATTTTATAATTACATTTTAGCATTAAGCTTAAAAAATCTAATATTTCTCTCTTAATTATTTTCTTATGATTTTAAAAACTAAAATGAAAAGAAGGCTACAAATTAAGAGATTAATAGTTCTCAGATATATTTTTATAAAATATTAAGGAAGATAAAAAAAACATAAAAAAAGGTTAAATACATAAACAAAAATGTACGATAAACGGTATGGTTTACTTTTATTTAGTATCCCGTAAAGTTATAATATAATGTTCTTTGTTAAAGCTGTATGGTTTTTACACACATAGAATGGGAGCGTTCTTTTGTCCCTTTGATACAGTTTTTTATTTTTTCTTATTTTTTATTGTTGAAACCAAAACCGAAATGCTATTAAAGTGCTCAAATTTATTTGCGCAAAATAAAAAAAAGGAAATATTTGTCGTACATTTTATACGGGCAACGATGGCTTCCGCTCATCCAACTCTAAAAAAAGCTTCGAGTGAAAGAGTTTTTCTAAAAAAACTGACTCAATTGCGCATGAAAATAAAAAAAGTAACCTTGCATTAGCATTTTTCTCTTTCTTTTATTTTTTCGGATTTTTTTAAAGTCGTAGATGTTTTACATGATTTAATAAATTTTTACTTGAGTAAAAAGTGTAAAACGGGCGCCAAAGTATAATTATTATGATGTATAAACGACAAGACTGAGTTTATTCATACATATGAATGCTAATAATGAAATTTTCTTTATCGTATTTTTATCGTTCGTGATTGTAAATTTTTTACGATCATTATAACACTTATGTCATTGTCACTCTCGCTTCCTTTTTCTCTTTAACTTTCACATCTTAATCAGCATTCGCTCCATATCATTTACATTTTTATGTTCTTATTTTCCGTTTCACCTCTGACATCATCTCGTAGATTTAATTTTTTGTTTTTTTTTTGTATTGTTATTTACCCTTATAGTTTTATTTTTTTTAATGAAAATCCAGGAGACGAGGTTTTCCTTTTTGTTGGTACATTGAGGTGTTTTCATTTTCACTTATTCGCTCGCACGACAAACAATTTTGCAGATTCTTTATGCGAGTTTGCTAAATTTATTTTGCAGAAAACCGCAGAGGAAATGGTGACTGCATATGCAGTGTATATTTTTAAAGACGAAATTCGATGCTGTTTCATGGTGTTTGGTGATATAAAAAGAAATGCGATTGAGAAACACGATCGAGATTTGCCACAGCCGATTTAATTTCCGTGCAACGGATTTCTGTTCAAAAACACGTGAATCACATAAGAATCTTAACTGCTTTTATCTGTTTATCGAGCGCAAAAATTCGTGAACAATTTTGCTTACTTGTCTTTTCTTTATAAGTTTTATTAATTGCGTTTTCGTGATCAAAGATCGCTCGCATTATAACATCAGTATACGCGTGGAATTGTGAATATACGCAACAGATGAGGTGATTAATTAAATTTCATAAATTATGTAAAAACATGTGACAAATATAATTTTAAATAATAATTGTACATTATTTATACATGATAATTAACAAACAAGTATTGAAATTTTAGGCATTTTGAAGTCTATTATTTATTATTTAAAAAAATTGGCTAAAAATAGTATATACTGAAGATATCGTTCAAAATCTTTTATTCTAATATTTTTTTATCAAAAATTTTAAGGCTCTGAGATTAATTATATCGAAATAATTTATTAATAATATTATAAGTATATAATATTAATTATTAATAATTGCGTAGTGACTGAATAATTTTAGACGTTGATAAAACTAGACAATTTCCTATAAAAAATAAATAAATTTTTAAACACTAATTTGTTCTTTATAACGTAAAAAGAAAAAGAATGATCGATACATACGCGTACGCAAATTCCCTCTTGGGTGCGTGTGCCTGTGTATGTGTGCGATTGTTTGCGTGTGCGTGAGGTCCTGTGCGTACAAGTTCTATCTCTCGTGGCGAACGGCGTGGGCGCGAATCCTGGCTGCACATTATAATTGTGATAACACGTCGCCGCAAGTCGCGAGAGGCGGCACGTCGTTCCGCACTCGGCTTCTCGACTACCGTCCCTTCTGTCTCTCTTATTAACTTTGAGTTTTGTCCCGTTCCTTTTTCTCCTTCCTTTCTCCTTTTTCCTTTCGAGCGCTACCTCGGGATGGACGGAGTGGAAGCTGGGAAATTTTGGGATCGTGTCTAGCATGTTCGTCGCGCACGTCTTCCCGAGAACCTCGCTTTTGGTATTTTCCTGTTATATTTCAGTCTGTCATTGTATTCATAATTGGTTTGCTGGCTTACTTATAGGCATTACGCAATAATAATCGGTTTGTACGCTGCAAATATGTCTTTGTAAGTCGAATTTGACGAGGCGAAGATTTTATAAGTATAATTATTTTTTCCATCATTGTATCGGATTTTTTTATGATTGATACATCAGTTGTACGCTTAATAACAGTTATTCGATAAGCGAATTACTAGTTTTTAGTTACAGAATCTTGTTTATTAAGTAAAAATATTATATTATATATAAACAATCGTGTTTAGTTTTTAAGTAAAATAAACTTTTCGAACTTCATAGTAGTGGAGGGAAGTAAATATAGTTTTATTTTCTATGTACGCGTGAAATTAAGAATTATAAAATTTTGGAAAATTAGTAATTTAAATCTCTCTGCTTTTATAATTTGAATTTTTATACAAAAATAGAAAAAACTTGACAAATAGCTAGAATTTTATTAATTAATATGTAATCGATTGATAATATTTTATAAAAATTGGCTTCTTGCAGCTAACACATTAAATGACTTGAAATTAAAAAAAAAGAGTATACTAATTTTATTACATATTTAGTACATTTATTTTACGGATAATTAGAGTTTGTAATTAGATCAATTAACTTCACAGATTTAAAATTAAGGTATGAAATAAACAGGGAGAGATGATTATCTGCGTAATTTCTTCCATACAGCATAAGTAATCTACAAACGCAGTCGCCAACAAAACAGTCGTAGCTCAGTTCTCGGGAAAAGGTTAACTCCAACGATTTATGGTTTTGTATATAATTAGTCTACCGACGATGAAAACTAAATAACAAATCGAATTCACACATTTAGCACGATTTAACGGCTAAGTATAATATAGAGACAGATTACACGTAGGTTAACCAATAAAAGAAAGATAAAACTTTTAATTTTCACATTCGACAAAATTAAAGGTTTCTGACTTTCTTTTAATAGTTTTTTCGTCCGATTAGTGGGAAGAGGCGCGATACTTAAGGTCTACAGTAGACATTGATACAAAAATTCAATGCTTCTACTGCTGCTGCTGCTATATTTATACGGTATATTTTAAACAATTTTTCTCTTTATTAAAGGAGTGGCGGAAATTCGCGGTCATAAATATGCAAAATTGAGAATTAATTTCACTCCAAAAGAGTGAAAATACTATCACTCTATTTCAGCATGAACTCTTATTTGCATGTACATATGTTTGTCCTATTTAGAGCAGACGTTCACCATTTTTATAATGCACTAATATTTCATTCTATAGTAGGGCGAAAGCATTTTTACCCTGCTTAGAAATAAAATTTCCACGTCACTTCTTTAGTATTTAGTTGGTATAAGTGTATACGTAACTTTTTTTTCAGTTTAAAATATTTCATTGGACCAACGCATGTAAAAGCGTCACTTTAATGAACATTCGTTATAATTCTCTTCCACTCAATGGTTATAATTGTAGATTTTTTTTATATTAGACAATATTTATTATTAGGTTCATCCTTTTTTTAGGGCTTAGGCTAGGTGGTAAATTATAATGTGTATACGTGTATGTGCATATGAGCTTCTGCTTGCGTGTCAAGTTTTTTTGTAGTTAAGTGTGTGACCAGCCAGTGCTATCCTCGTTCATTCATTTATTAATGTGTTGTCGACTTTAAACTCAAGTCTAAAGCGAAGATTTTTACATTTCCATAACTAATTTAAATTTATAAAAATTACTATTTCTAATTATTTATATTTTAATCAACGTGTATAATCAAATATAAATGTGTGTATATATATATAATAGATATTGTCTTGATTAAAAAATAATAAAATAACAAATATTCTGAAAATAAATTTTTATAAATTTTGCATTGAAAATTATTCTTAATTAATATTTATTGACTGCTTGTGTCTTCACTATAATAATATTCCAATAAATTATTTATTACTGAAAAATAATATTATCAAGATGATTTATGATGATGATAACAAATGTTTATTCCTCTTATAAAAAGTTATTTTTGTAAAACGTGATAATTTTAAATAAAAATAGATTTTTATATTTTTCACAAGAGTTGAAATGTTGGCAAAATTTTGTATTAAATCATTAATGATATTAACCATCATGAGTAAAGTAAAAATGTTTTACCATAGCATAAATTTAATTTCGGTTAGCACAGGCGGTCAGACATTCGTTTTTATTAATCAATGCATATTATGTATATGTTTACATCCTTTACACTCCAAAAGATACACAATAATATTATTTTTTTATTATTAATTGTAACACGTACAGCATATCATAATTAACGTATGTATACTTAGCCTATGTATTTACAGACAATCACATGACTTGTAAATAATTTTCCCTAGTACCATTCGTGTAGTTTACTCGTCCCTGTGCTACCGTGAATTATTTTCAATTAATTTAATTATTATTTTTTCTTTTATTTTCTATTCACATCGTTACTTTTACTCTTATGTTTGAATTCTCGTCTCATTCGAGATTTATTTCTTGTATTTCTCTTCCGATATCTTACTCTTTTCCTTTTGTCTTTACTTTACTTTTTCGATGGTTAAAAATTTTGGCCTTCCTTGATTTGTGAGCTGAAACTCGTTCAATTTTACTTTATTTTTATTTAACTTATACATTTTCTATTATGCGTACTTTATAATATATATTATAGCGCTTTTAATATAATTAAATGTATGTATATGAATATACGAATACATTTTTTATTAAAAAACATTTTCATATCGTAATTGTTCATTAATAATAAAGTACGTAAAGTAAGTACCGACCATTTTATAAGTTTTTACACGTATATATCAATCGTTAGTATCATTCTTACATTAGTGACATGAAATTGCTTTCCAGTTGTCAAATTACAATTAACTTTCATAAAAGTTTTTATTGAAATAAAATTATTAAGTCAATGTTCGTGATTAAAAAATAAAAGTTTTTAATTAGTACATATCATAAATAAAATTATGACAATATAAGATAACTAAAACCCGACAAAAAAAAATTAGTTTATAATTAATATTTAAACGCTGAAAGGTACAAAATCGAATTTAAAAATTAGTTGCTTGAAATCTCAGCGATTTTTCCGTGTAAATTTTCCTTTTTTTATTCAGATGATAAAATAATGGATTTTATTTCATTTAATTCAGGTCATAAATTTTATAATTCAATTTTACAGTATTTATTATTTTATTTAATTTATTTCTTTCATTTTCATAGCTTTTAGTATAGATTGCCAATTTATGTAATTTACACAATAATAATTATATTTATATGTATCGAACGAGTTTCAATTCTTGTATAAAGGTTACCCGGACGAATTATTAGGTATTTCTATCTCTTGTATCTCTTTTTCTTAATCTTATCTCCATCCCTTACAATCACTTTAATATTTTTTAAAAATATTTACGTAAAATAGTATGAATACTTCAGCAAGAATAAATACATAATCTTATATAAATCTTAATTCGTATTGATCGACTGCGATACAATATTTATATTATCGTGTCGCTATCGATTGAAACGATCGGCGAGTCAGAATTCATTGAGGTGAGCTCGAGGTATTTAAAATATAATGCATCAATTAGACTTAGTCTCAATTATCACAGGAAGTAATTTTTCACTTTGGAAAATTTTGCGTAACAATTTTATGCACAAACTGCAATTTATTTGGAGATTAATCAATCTCAAACTACGAGAACAGTTTTATTCAATTTCAATTAAACAATTAAAATTGGTAAGTCATTACTTGGAACTTAGAAACTGACTCCTATTAGCATATTAATTTTGTTCAAATTAAAAAAGTTCTGAAAAATTTTTAAATATTTATTTGTACGGGATTTACTCGCTATTTATACATCATTTACATGCAGTTGTTTCAAAATGTTTTTAAAACGTAAGGATAATTTATTAGGTTAGCTAAGCGAAAGGTAAAATATATATCTTCTAAATGTAAAGTAATTCTTTGATTTTTTTCATTCAGATGTATTTAAATTATAATAAGTTCATTACACTTTGTGATTAATTGTTTTACTAACTTTAACAATTTAAAACTTTAAATTTCTACGTATTAAAAGTATTTTTAAGAGTTACTTAATACTAATGACTATCAGTATTAAATTTAATAGAACTTTTAAAATGTTTGAAAGTAAAATTTAGAAAAACGTGAAAGTGTGATTGGAAGGTAACTTTGTTTTCATTTTTTCCGAACAATAATAGATATTATTTCGAATTAATTTTGTCTCTGATACACAGAAAGTAATTGCAGATAAAGAATTATGCAACTAAAAATTCTTTCTCTATCAATATAAGCTCTTGAACAATGACGGTGTCCAACTGATCTGGGAAACTGAACAATGAATCTTGAAAAAATTGGTGTGTTTCCGGATTCACGTCGCCGTGAGATCAGTGAGGCGCCTAATTGTAAAATCGATCGTGGAGCTTCATTTACATCCTCAACTTTTTTCCATACAAGATCATTCGCGCCAAAAATTTTCCCGTTTCCCGATTCGACTCCGACTGGTCGTTAATCACCTCGAGGTTATCTCGATCTCACCTCACGAGGACTCACCGCGCCCTGTGCGTTATAAATATCGGGAGCGTGCGCTGCGACGCTGCTCTTGTTGCAATATAAACTAACGCAGCTTGGCGAAAATGAACGTTTCAGTGGCGCAGCAAAAGCTCGACAAGGGCGCTTTTTTATTTATTGCTATTACGCTGAATCGCGGAGGCCGCCGGATGCATTGAAAGAGCCATTTTCGCTTTTTCTCGTTGTTGAGATTGAGCATATGCTTGATTATGCGAATTACTGATAATTTTCAATGAATGCGCGAGAGAATTATCATTTCTATTATTTATAAATAAATGAATTGAGTAGTTGTCTTTTTCAATATTTTTCTAAACATTCTGTTCTTTTATCAAACAGAAACTATAAATTTTACGATGTAGTAAGCTTAAACAATTTTCTTTTTTATTCTAAATAAATATTTTTTTTTGAACGTGTGCGAGTATTACGGGAGTGAGTTTCGCGACAATTTTCTATAAAGTAAAAATATTACGAAAATAACAATTAATTATTGCTTTTATAATAGTAGTTATAAAAATTAAAATTATTAATAATATTCAAGTATATTTAAAATTTTTACTTCTTTTTATTTTATTTCTTGTAAAGTATTTAAAAAGTAACATAAATCCTGTGAAAAATTAAAGTTAAACTTCAGCCATGTATTGTTAGTGTTATTAACTTGCTTTATGCTTATGTTTCACGACCAAAACATGATTTAATTTTTTTTATAATCTATTTTCTTTGAATAAGAATGTCGTTAACGCAACTTAAAACGTCAACAATTTTCCGTACAGAAAAAGATATTTTAAAAGGATAAATGGGGTCGTTTAACGGAAGAAACTTATAGTTTCAATCTCATAAATCTACGTAATGACCGATAATTTTAAATGCAAGTAAAATAAAAAATATTTATATACGTAGAATTCAAGAAAATATTCAAATTTATTTATAGGTCAAGTAATTATTTTTCGTATTTACGTATCAATTAAAGGAATGTTTTTAATAACTTAAGAAATTGACGATAATTTCTCAAATGGTTTTAAAAATAGATTTGTTGGAAATCAGCATTCATTTTCAAAGTGAATTAAGGTAAAATAATTTGCAAAATACGGAATCTTAATGTACTCCTGAAATGCATGGCACTTTAAGCGTGTGTCGTTTCTAAGTGAAAAAAGTCAGTGCTCGTTCAGACATCCGCTCATTTGCTGAAAAAAAAACTTTAGTGATAACCCGATTTTCACATGACGAATTCAATTGATTTTCAGGAAATAAATGAGCAAACGAAGTGACATTATTAACAAATAAGAAAAAAAAGACTTTGTCGGTTTTTGAAGATTTGAAAATTAAAGTTGATAATTTTAATTGGAGAGATTTTTTAAATTGCTTACAGACAATTAGAAAGGAAAATTACTTATTTTAAGTATAAATTTTTGTTTGTATTTATTAGAACTCAATTTACAAGTAAATTAGATTGTATATTTAAGTGAAGGAATAGTTCCTAATATATAATTACGTAATGCAGCTATTTATTTATTAAATAATATTGCCTAAATACTAAAAATCTGCTTGTTAACTAATAATTTCATTATAATTTTCAAAAAAATTTTATATTTATTATCTGACTTAATTATTTTAAAAATAAAAATAGTAATAAAAGAGTAAAAATAAAAGTTAAATGATGTAAATGAGTTTTCGAAGAATTAGTTTGTAAATTCTTGAAGTTGAATTTATTCTTGCTTAAATAAATATTTCAAATTACAAACAAGTTTACGAAACGATTTTCTCTTTAATTTTTGAAATATCTAGAGCTCAGCGATCAATTTGAAATTTGAAAATTAATAGCTGCAGTTGTTAAATAAAAGGGTGGAAAACTGTAAAGATGAAAGGTGGTCACCTTGTAAAGTGTAACTGCGCCACTGAGAATCACAAGTTCAGCTAACAACTACACGCTAACGGCCGGATCAGACTGTCTTGAGATGAAGATTACTCTTCTAAGCGTAACCCTGCACTCTACCTTTCTCATCCTTACTCCATTTCTCTATCTTCCTCGCACACTCTCACTCTATCCATCTTTTATCGTCAATATCGAAGTCTCCTTAAACATCGATCGAGAGCAAGCTTGAAGTGTACAGCGAAGCGAGAATTCGTGTTTCTCGTCACGGATGCTGGGATGCGAGCGCGAATTTCAATTAGATAGAAGAGAAACTTTGACAAGAGATAGGCGGAGGAAGGTAGAGAAAAAGAGATGAAATATCTACAAAAGAGTACGACGATTTTCTTTTAGTCGCGACCCTCATCACTTATTTTAACTCTGATGAAAAAAAAACAACTTTTTTCACTCTTTTGTCTTCTTTGAAAGAAAGGCTATTAAAAACTCTATCGAGGGCTTCGAGTTGTCGCGTCTATGCTTTCGTTGCACGATCCAAAGTTAACATACACACGCAAGTCCTTCTTCCACACTCTTTCGATTATTTAACTCTCGTCTTAATTTTACTTTTCCTTATTCGCTCGCAGACGTTATAAAGAAGTTTTTATTTCCCCTTTTTACCGTTAGAACATTCTCCGTCTCTACCTCGAGTATCACGGAAGATTTCGATCTTCCCGAGACACTGCGTCGTATTCACGTGCACTGAAAAAATCATCTTCGAAAACTGTTCTCGTTGGTGAAACATGACTCTTTAAATGATAATATAAAAATATTCGTGTAAAACAGCATGTTCCGCATAAATTTAAGTATAAATTTTACGAAAATCTACGCGGATGCGTGTTTACGTATTTCCTCACTTCTGTGTTTCATAAAAATGATTGTTGACATGAGTTTTAGATTTCAAGTTTTGCACATATGCATCTTCAAAATGTTCGTTATTCGATAAGTCCTGTACAAATCTGATTGTTGGTACTGTTGGCTTAAGTTCAGCCAAGGAAAACGGCTTAAAGCCAAAGGGTAGTTATGGACTTATTTCCATCTGGAGTCACATTTCACTGACGTTTTGTCTTTTTTCAATGTCCTAAATCTTTCACTAGACAATTGTGCACAAATTAACTATAAGAGTGAATTCGGTCCATTTTCAGTACGTTTAGAAGAAAATACAACCAAAATTTGGACGAAAGTCGGTGGTACTTTCTTCGCAGGTGGAGCGAATCGCCACTCTATGAGAATTCGAAAATTGTCTCTACTCACGCTCGTATTAGTATTTATGAATTTTTCAGTGTATTTGCAGTAATATTTTTTAATTTTGTAATCAGTAATAATGCACTGAACAATATTTTCACGAACATCGTATCGAGTTCTGAAATAGTTAATGTAGCGTTAATTTTTAATTTATAATTCTATGAGAGTATCCGAATGAACAAAAGGATCTGCGATCATTGGAACATTGTTTACATCTATTTGAAGAATAAAACACGGTATCGAGAGAAGGACTCTCTCGTTGATAAGTGAAAAGATGCGTTTACGATACCATAAAAATAGCGAATTTACGTAGCCCAATGTTGCTTCGGGAAAGTGAGATTAGCTCGGTGATGGCTTGCACTTGCCAGAAGGAAACATAGAAGGAACAGACATTTTATCGTTTCAAGTTAAAGCGGGCTTCTTCTCAGTTTGCCGCATGATGTCGTTCCCAACGATCGCGCCCAAAACGATCCTCCCCGAGCGCAGAGACAAACCATCCGCAATTCTCCTTTTCTCAGTGCACGCGCTGAGCTGAGACGATGATCGGCTGAGTCACAGTCGCGGTATTGTTTTCTTTTACATCTTCATTCTTCGGTGCATTTTATGTATATTATGTATAAGTAGGGGGTCCCGGACGGGGCCGGATGGGGCTTCATCGGGGCCAGGCATCCCCGGCCTTCGGAAGGTAGCTCTGGGTGACGGCAACCGCGAGGCCCACGAGTAGCAGCCCACAGAGTCGGCCGCGCTCGGACTCGCTGGCGGTAAGACTGAAGGCTCCCAGGAACCAGCAGAGGAAGCGGCAACAACCGGGCACTGAGCTTATGCCCCGCTGGATGGCCGCGGGATGCTCGCCTGAGGTCAGATTTGAAACAGAATAAAGGACGTAGTACCGTTGGCTAGAGCTTCTTGTTGACGGCTAATTTCGAAAAATAGCGAGCGTGGCTTAAGCTTTAATTTTTCTGTTTTTGCAAATTATTCGGTTGATTTGATGAGTTTTACCATCGTCTGTCTTTTGATCTCGAGGTGGAATTTATTTCTTTTTACCCACGCACTGTTAGCAAAAGTTTCAATTTTTTCTTTTCTTCCAGGTAGTTTTACACAAATGTTTACATATATTTATATTTGTCAGTCAGCTTTTCACGTGAAAAATTTAAAGAATGTAAAATAGTTATTTAATGAAAGAGTATTTCAAAGAGCAATTGGTATGCTGGTATGTTTTACACTTTACGAGTAATTGAAATCTAATAGAATTAAAATTTTCAAAGTTCGTTTCGGATAATTGTAACAATTCAAAACTTTTGACAGAAGAAGGTAAAACCTTACTGATACGAAACTATACACACACACACACAAACACACACACATGTATACATATATTCATAAAAATCAGAAAATATTTCAAGATTGTTACAATTTTAATTAAATCAATATACAATTTTTAAAATGAACAATGAAAGCAGTGGTAATGTGGTTTCAAAATGAACAAGCAATCTTATTTTATACTGTGATTTACATGTATTCTTTTATTATTTTGTGTAATTACTATATTTCAGTTTTCTGAAACAATAAATTATAATTGATTTATTATATTTTATAAGCTATTTAGAATATTTTATTGTAATATTGTATTATTTTACTTTATTATATTTTATTTTATAAAGACAAGAATAACTTTAAAAATCTTTTTAAGAATCTTGTTGATTATTTAAAATCAGTAAAAATTAAACACACACACACATATGTGCATATATGGTTCTTAGTGGATTTTATTGAAAATTTCAGAAAATATTTTTAAATGTGATCAATAAAATTTACCACTTTTTATTTACTCACGACATTGGCATACTTTTATCCTTTTATCTTTTAAAAAATTAAATAAATCACATTATTTCATCAACTTTGATAAACTTTATGTCAATTTAAAATGAATAAAATTTTAAAAAATTAGAAACTTTTTTAACAAAAAATTAAATTACGATAAATATTTTGCAATATCGCTAAGTTAATTGGTAAGATAGAAAATTTTATGGAAACCGTGTAATTTCATGAAAAAATATATAAAAAAATGTAATTACTTTTAACTCATAATATACTAACATTTTAATTTTTTCTCAATTATTATGAAATGTTTTGTAATTATGAAAATTCTGTAAACTTTTATTAAAGTGATTTTTCATAGGAATATACAATATATTTATAAATATAATAAAATACAGATCGAAACAGTAAGAGAGTAATAAAATATAAGATTGATTGAGTCTAGTGTATGCATCTTTAAATAAATTCTATAATTGCAAATAATTACTTATGAAATTGATAATAAGTTAATCTACACAAGAAATCCAAAGCATATTCGTATTTTGTGTAAATAGGATACGAGTTAGCATATATTTGTCAATATTACCATTGAGAACGTGTAGCTGCACGCTCACACTATCGAGATTACTGGGGCGACAGGTGTAGTTGCCAGAATCCTCGGGGCCGGCGTTGTGGATCGTCAGGTTACTCGCGGTGTCGTTCGTACCCTCAATGAGCTTCGTCTGAATGTTCATCTTTCCTTTACGGACATGCAATTGGCGCTCCTCGTGATACCAGAACACATCGAACGGTACCTCCAGCGAATTTTTCAGCATGCACTGCATAATTACGGTGCTGCCTGTTTTCACGTATCTGTCCTTGTCGCCGAGGATCTCGATTTTTGGCACTGCGCAATGTACGTATTATGAGGATTTTCTTAATTGCTAGTCTGATCATTACAAGTTTGCTTTTCAAATATTTTACCAGATTTTGTTGCCTTTATTTTATCACATTGTGCAAATTGTGATCTTGTAAACGAATATTGTAATCTTCTTTTTATAATATTGTATTCTTAATTTTCTCTTAATTAATTTTTTTTATTACTAAAGTACATTTCGTTTTTGCGTTTTCGAGAAATATATACGTAAATTATCAAATGTCTAAAGAAAAGTTTATTTTAACACTTTCAATAATTTCTGCACATTTATAGGTTAGGATTGAAAATTAAAAAAAAATCAATGTTCGTTAAATATTAGTATTAGCATTTAAATATAAAAAAAAATACCAAAAATCTGATGTATTCAAGAATAAAAGTAACAAAATTACCGATTATCACGAATATCGTATAGTTTCATTTATTGGTAATTCATAGACATAATTCTATTGTAATCGAAGAATTTTCACAGTTTACATATAAAATTTTAATATACTACAATTTCACGTTAAATAAGTATTATTAAGTGAATAAAGTGTGTAAATTTGATTATTCCTGTTACCTGTCGCTGTTACTAATAACCAAGCGTCATTGATAATATGGAGTGCAATACTAGACCTGTTCGTCTGGTTGATTATGACTGGGTACTTCCAATTCAGATTAAATTGATACTATCTATTTACGTTGATGCTGAAATCAGGGAGAGATTCATAGGACAATATAATGAGGTTTTGTATTTGGATCGGACATGTGCGCTAATGGGAAGTAGTAAATATACATTAACGAACGCTACCTCCCTCATGTGTGCAGAATTCGACTAGATAAAATTAAGTTGATATTATAAGATCAATGACGATTATTAGATGCAACGAAGTTTATGGAATTTCAGTATGAGAATTTTCAGTGCACAAAGTATGATAATTTGCCCCACTGATGCACATTTTCATTATTAAAATTATTTTGTACAATATAGTGATTTATAAAAATTTATTGAATTCATAATTTTATTTCATAATTGACAAGCATTTTTATCGACGATTTGAGTAGTGTATATACACGAAGAGAAGTAGAAATTGTTGAGCAATAAAATGTTAAAATTGCAGGTACTATTTCCAATCATTATTAAAATATTAATTATTTTATTTATTTACTACGTGCATCGAATAAATTTATGTACAAAAAGCTAATGAATTAAGAAATGTAGAAGACTAAATATAAAAAGCTATAATGTTATTATTTTTTGTTTTACAGTACTTTCTTAGATTACTCGTTTTAATTTGTAACTATTACATCTAATTTGTACCATCTAATATTGTCTAATAATCTTTGTTTGTATTTTTAAGAGAATTATTTATATTTATAGATTTTATTATTTATCTTAAATTACAATATAAAAATACAAAAATATTTACTTTTTTACGTACGATGATGGTTTATTCACGTCTCAGCAATACTAAAAGTAAAACAGTTATCGAAGTATAATTTAGGGTTTTAAAGTGTGATAGTGATAAGTGAAAATATACATTTATTGAATGAAAACCGAGATGAAGCTACTCATTTGTCGAAAGTGTCACGCGATTATTGTCGATGAGTGAAAAAGTGTAAGTAAAATTGAAAAAAGACGGAATTGCGATAAACGAAAGTCTCGCTTCATTGTCAGTATTCTTTTACAGATTAGATATCAATTATTTCTACTACCAAAATGTAGATAATAACAATAACAATTGTGGATTGTGTTGTAATATCATACCAAACCTCACCGACATGAAAAAATTTATAATTAATTATTAATAGTTAATAACACTTTCTTAAATAATTAAATTGTAAATGATTTTCTTTTTGAAGTAATTCGATTTAAATTGTGTAATTCTGTTTATAGTTTTTTTTTATTTTGTACAATTTTAATAATATTTTCATTATACTAAAAATAAATCTTTTTGGAAGTAAAAATTCCATATATATTTTAATATGTTAATTGATATTTTAATCTGATAATTATTATGCTAATTGATGTACAAAAGTGAAATATTTTAAATCATAAAGTTGCATATAATTTTAATTTTAATTTAGTAAATTTTTAACGCTTGTAAGGATAAATGCTGAATACTTACGTATTTAAAGATACTTTATTAAAAAAATGTACTTAAAATGTTATTGTTATTATTTGACGCATTACAAACTAAAATTTAATTTGAAATTTTTAAATTAGGGCAAAGCTAGGATAATTAGTTTGTAAACCATCTACAATCATTATTTTTAATAGTATACGAAGTTATATGAATTTCGCGAGAAGTTTTATAACTAATTAGTAAATCAGGTAAATCAAGTTTTTCGTAGAATTTTGAATAAAGTATTTACAAGCACTCAAGAACTTTATGTTCAAGTACGTCTCGTAGTTTATTAATCTCTAAAGATTTATAATAAGTCAGTTTTATTAGTAAATAATATGATATTAAGAATCGTATAACATTAATTAACTACTATTAGTATTGCATTAAGTATTAAAAATTAATCTTTGCATATTCTGTTTCTTTATCATTGAATACATTTTTATTAAATTCATTGACATGATTTATTAATTATTATTTTTAATTTTTTAAACGCATGTTAGCCTTTAGATTATTTATAATATTAAATAAATAATGTTTCGGAACAAGTCACGATAGTTCGGATAAAAAATTGTAGTTAAATAATATCTTCAAAGTATTTAAAAAACAATATTTTAAAGAACATATTTTTGTCACAATTTATTCTTAATTTTAATCTATTTTAGTAATTAGCATTATCGAATTATTTCTTGATAATGTAAAGAATGTACATTGTTAAAAAGACGAAATTATCCTCGATATCTACATTCTCTATGTTGAATATAAATCAACTAAATCATGTGTTAATAATTAAATATTATTATTTTTTCGTTGTTTAATATGCTTTATCCACTTAATAATATGTCTGCATATGGTTACAGCTAAATCTTTTTCTGTATGATAAAGTATTTATAAAATACATACCAACTGGGACATAACATTTTATAATCCTATAAGAAATTTATAAATTCTGTTAATGATTGTTTTAACAATGACTATACAATTTCTATTACATTTTAAGTATGTCATGTGCATTGATCATTCGCTTAAAAGAATGATCTTGAAAAGAAATAGGACTTTCTACATTTAGAATTTACTCACCTGAAAATATTCGATATTCATGATATTAATAGTATTAGTGCAAGACATTACAGTGTAAAAAAACTTTTTCATGTGATTTTCAAAATGTATATAATAATAAAAAAAATTTACAACTCGTAAAGGCAATTGTTGTAGAAAGTATTATAAAGCATACGTACCGACGACGATTAGTTTAACCGTGTGACTGAGCTTCGGTTCGGTCGATATCTGACACTCGTATTCGCCCTCGTCGCGCTGCTGTGCGTATCTTACTTGCAGGATCCACGTATTTATTGAATCGTAGAAGTGGGATTCGAACCTATCGTCAGCGATGAACACTGTCCTGTCTACTGACAATATGTGCGCATCCCTTGTTCTTACCCATGATACCTAAGTGCAAAGTTTAAGTAAATTGTATTCCTTGTGCTCCACCATTAATATAGATTCAGTGTCAGCTTGGCGAATTCAATAAAAATTTTATGATTTAGGCGATGTGCTTTTAACTTTTATAAAACGAACTATTTATTCTTGTATTAAAAAAATTTCTTTTGAGTCACATCATATTGAAAACATATGACAATGAATTATTCATACTTAGAAATTTTTATTCGTATATTTCTTTTTGTTAAATTATATATTTTATTAAATTTTTAAAAGTACATCCAATATAAAATTTTAATAATTAATAAATTGAATTGATTAAAATAATTATCATTACGAAGGTTGAAGTTTAAATGTATGTATTATATAAAAATGTAAGCAGAAAAGTGCAATGATTTACCATTACTTAAATGTTCCTTAGAAAGTTCGATAATACTTTTTAGTCACGAGTGAAAAATTTATAAAAATAGAAAACAAGAATAAATGGTAGCCATTTTATTGACTAAAATAGCTAAGAAAGAAAAAACAAAAGAAAAAAGTTTCGTGTATAAGATAAATGGATAATGAGAAAATGCTCTTCGTTATTACTCAACTGAAGTCGACAAACAACAAAAGTGAAACGAACAAAGCTGATCGACTTCTGTTAGTTCATTTTATGTTTAGACATTATTCGTGTTGAGTGAAATTTTCCTTTCTTTTTAAAAAATATGAAAAGATTATACTATTATGTAACTTATGTGTATTATACTTGAGGAAGAAAGCTTCAAAGCAATTTTCTCTTGAAACGTCTTTTATGCTTTTCAATTGTCTAGCAAACTTACACTAACTGCCTTTTATCACGTGATATACTTTCTTTTATTTAGCCAAGATTTTCATTTATAGGTTATTATCTGATTAGATAATTACACAATCGCGTAAATTTTCGAACGAAAAATGTGATTTTCTTATTCTACAGATCTATTGTATATTCGATCACTAGAATTCTTTTATTTATTGATATAGTTTTTAATATTCTAAGTTTTTACAATATATTTCCCATATATATTGTAAGTTAATTTAATTTTAATAATCTACATGTTTTAGAACATGTAAAACTATTAATACTTAATCAATGATAGATAATGGATGGGAATTTTAATTTTAAATATAATAAATCTATTTTGCGCGTTTAATATTTTCAAATTAATATAATTCATAAAAAATTAATAATTTTTATATCAAAATAAAGTTAAAGCAAATATAATTTTTAATACGAGAGAAATTTTTCGAAAGTAATTGATGAATAATATTATGTCGTGCGACGGATCGGCGCGCGTTAAGTAAAAACAATCGCACGCGCAATAATATACGATCGAGTAATATCTAATGGTTTTTTAATTTTCGACAAAAGTTAAAAGACCGTTAAAATTCTCGATCTATAAAAACGGGAGGAAGGACTCGCGAAGGATCCATTATCCTCCCGGCCACGCTCGCGTATCCTTTATACCTCCATCCTGTATTTTTTCGTTTTTTTTTATTTGTTTTTTCTACCTTTCTTCCCTCATTCCTTGACGTTCATCTCTCGATATGATGAGAACACGTCAATTAGTTGTATTCAATTACATTTGTTATTTTACTTTTGTTCTTAAATTTGACATTTACTAATATCATTCACTAATGTTATCGATAATTGTATCTAATCTTTATTGTATTTGTATAAATAATTGTTTAATTGTATAATTATTGTTTATTCATACGAGTACAGTAAAAATAACATGATTAAAGCGATATTAATGAAATTGAAATAAAAAGATGTATTATTAAAATTGACGTAATTGACAATAATCTTGTTAGTTTTAATGATAATTAAATTCACACAAAAATATTTTTAATAATTTAAAAAAACTAATTCTTAAATAATCAAAAAATATGTGACAGGGAAAACTTGTATAAAGTGAAAAATACATCAGTCTCGTGTCTTTATGTATCAACTACATTATAAAGCCCACATTTGTATGTCACATTGTAAAAAATTTAAATATACTGCGATGTAATATCGTGTAGTTGGCAACATGTTTCCTGATTTTTAGGAGTTCCAGAGATTTTCATTTATCAAAGTATAGTAATAGTTCGGTAGAGACTGCGTCAGCAAATGTGAAGACGTTTCAATGAAGAAGATAGATGAATGTGCCAAGGAAAAGCTAAACTCTTAGTTTTGGAAAGTAAAAGCAGAGTATGGGAACACGATAAGTGAAAAGGACAGGATCATTTAAAATATAGAATATACGAGTGATAAACAACATCTTTCAATTGAAAATGATACCAAAGTTTTTTCAACGTAATGGCTCGGTTTCGAGCAAATGCTCAGAACTCATTGGATATTTTGTATGTTCGTTAAAAGATTTACGACATCCAATATTTACCAATTTTTTATAACAAATATATTATCTACTAAATATCTTCTAAGATTAACAAATATTTATTGTTATTAAAAAAACTTTTTTCACTATTGATAAAAAAATACTTTTGAATTTAATTTTCCTAACTTTTATTGATAATTAAAATGTAGTATTTGGAATATTGTTCGAATTAATAAAAATTATTATAAAAAATCAATAAAAATTTATGGAAAGATAAATATTTCTTTCATCATACAAATAAACTCATCTAACTTTTATGTTTGTTTTAGAATTTTTTTTAATTCAAATTTAATATAGAAATCTTTAAAATTAATAAATATACTACAAATAATTATATAAAATTTATTATTAATTTATAGTAGAAAAATGTTTCTTATATTTATTAAAAAATTGAAGTGATGCATTATACTAGTTAAATGACATAAAGAAAAACAAAATAAATGATAGTAATCATAGTAAAAACAGAAAAGCAGTCGAAGTGGATTCTATTTTTCTTATTAATATATCTTAAAATTGGATTTTTAAATAGGTGACTGATATAGCACTTACGCGTATAAACTTCTCGTATTTTAACATTTTTTTAATTTTTTATTTAAAGCATTAAAAGATAAAAATAAAAAATAATATATAAGTGATTTTTCATAATATACTATTAACATTTCTAAGGTATTTTAATTTAGTGAACTCAAATTTATAATAGAACTCGCAAAGTAAACGAAAACTTTTTTACACGATGGATAGATCTTGCAGTCACATTTTTAAAAATTCAGAAATAGTATATCTGTGAAAACTAGTTTTACGATTGTAAATGTAAGAATTTTCGATTTGGTTTGACAATAAAAGGTCTTTGAGACGAAACTTTGAAACTTATAACATTGGCATAATGTATTTGGATTTCTCCCTTCGAGCAATGGCAATTTATTTTACTGAATAAAGTTTTTAAAAGCTATTGCAAATTCTACCTGTTTTTATATTCCGAAACTTTGATTTTATTCATAAATGTTTGCTTCAAAATCAACTCTACAAAGATATATATATATATATATATTGAATATTTATAAGAATGCAAACATTGTAGGACGAAATTGAAAATCAAGTCTGTTATTTAATATAAGTTCTGAATTATTTAATATAAATTATGATAAGAAAATTTTAAATATACTTAGAATATATAGATTGTTATTAAACGTTAAAAAGGGAAATTTTTTTAAGAAAAAACAAATTTTTGTGAGTTTAGTATTATGGTTTTTATAATTTAATCACGTTTTAACGTGTGTTATTTTTATAGAATTCTACGTTTTATTTCTGGAATTATTAGATATATTCGTTTATCTAGAATATTCTAGATTGAAGATATTATGTCCGAATAGATTAATACGTGCTTAAAGTGAAAAATAAAATTGTGAAATTACGTTATAAATATTCAAATCAGTATGTAAAAGTTGATTTCATGAATAAAATTAACAAGAAATATTTTCTAAAAAAGATTTTTCAAGTATTGATTATTTTTTACTGTTTTTTACTTATGAATTTGAAAATGTTTATTGTCAAAAAATCAATTGTTTTTAGGTATTTAATATAAATAGTTATATGGATAATAATTTGGTTGAAAAATAATATTAAAATCTGTTAATATTTTTAAATTCTGAAATGGCATCTTCTAAAATTTTAAATAAATACGTAATAAAACATAATTTTTACTTTTATGAGAATAAATAAAATTCGAATAAAAAAGCGTTACTCAGTACAGTTTCGAAAATGCTATTTCAATTTACTTGAAAGCTGAAAAAATCTAAAGAACAAGAATTCGTTGTACTGCACATCTAAATCCTAAAGTTAAGTATCCCATTTACATATAAATAACAAAAATAGCTTCTCGTTCGGACGAAAAATTTGGGACATTTTCTCCGTCTTTTTCGATGGTGTGCGTTAATAAACACTCGAGGAATTACCAGGGCGGCAAGTCATTTACGCAAATGAGCCGAGAAGAATTCGCGAGCACTTCTAAGCGCGTATGCATGTACCTATATTATAACGTCGCTCGTAAACTCTTATAACGAATTCAAATCCCGTGCCAGAAGCGATCTCGGGCTTTATGACGGACTTTCATAAAAATAATTGGTGTGAAAGCAAGATGAATAGTGAGAGTTAGAGTGGCGAGGCAATAGGGGGACAAAAGAAAGAGAAAAATTTGGGGAAAAGGGGGAAAAGTGTTTTAAATTTATATGGTAAAAGATTTAATTTACAAATTGGTAAAATTGGCTGATGTCATTTTCTTACAGATTTTGGATAAATAACTTCCATTTCTTATTTCCTGTTTCAATCTAATATCGCTCCCTTCAAAATACGTTTACTCCAATTAAGTATTGTTTATTGCGCTTAAAGAAAAAATTGTTTGCACTTTATTGATTACTTATTTGCCAATATTTTTAAGAATTTATTTCACAGTGAAAATATTTGCATAAATAAATTATAATAAATAATTTTGCGAACATTGATTATTAACATTGCTTTATGCTGTTGTAATAAACGACTTGCAGAATATCAATTTGGATTTTAAGTATTTTAACGAAAAGTTCTATATTTAAGATTTAACCGGAAAATTTATAAAGCACTAGAAATACGTGAAGAGTCTTCATAAAAAATAATAGTTAAGTACAAATTTAAATTTCATTCTAAAGTAGATAAAAAGTTTGCGTAAAAAAGGTAACTAGAAGCTCTAAAAAGTAATATGTACGCGTGGTTTCATGAAAATTGCACACGTATTTTCTACATAAGAGCGTGCGAGCATTATTTTTGTTATAATACTGCGCTTAAAAGACCGACTTTGCTTGTGAAAGATAAGATTTAACATGGACTTTGTAATAGAATGTTTCATATTTACAAAAGCATAATCATATAAAGTCTTTTCATGGGTTAAAGACTTATTTCATTTATTATTTTCTTAACAAATTTCACCTCTAAATTTAATGCAAGACTGATTTTGTCTTCAGCTACTTAATAGACAGGGCATAAAAATTGTTATAAAAAAAAAGTAATTTTTACATATGGAGCTGTAAATTTTATTTATTAAAAATTTACCTTTTTTATATTGGCCATAAATAAAGGTTACATACTTAATGCAGATTTTTTTAAATTAAAGCAACATACTCTCAACATTTTATTATGGAAATGACAAGTACTTAATATAAACTTTGATACAGATTAATTTTGATGGATTAAGTTTTTTATTACGATGTGACGAGTAATTTCCTCTTTACTGCATGAAATTTCTCTGCAAGTAAATACCAAGTTTAAATAATAGACAATTTAAATTCAACATAAATTATAAGTTTACTTAATGATAATTTTAATACGATAAGTAGATGAATTAATTAATGTATGTTACAGTTATAAGTTTATTAGAAACATTACTTAAATCGTGAAAACATTTCGTTCGATTAAACTTTTTGATTAGTAAAAATTTATTTCTTACATTATATTAATTATGAAATTTCTTAAATTGCTAAATATTTAAAAAATTTTGTGAAGATTTTTATCGATACAGAAATAATTGGCAACACATTTGTTGCATAAAGTCAGGCGTATGTAAAAGAAGTATTGCCATAAAGTAATAAAACATGTATAGAAGTCTGTGCGATCTTACCGATTTGTTACCGATCTGTCGAACTTTGCAGGGTAGAAAAGCGTGAGTGCCAAGTTGTACGGTAACATTCGTCACATTGTGTGCGTCGATATATGGACCAGTGTAAAGTCCTCCGTACCGCTTCACCAGCGAGTGAGATCTGGTGCTTACCCCTGAAAAAGAATAAAAACTATACTTACTATTTTCCAGTTTATCACATTATATGTGTACGAGGCGATAAATGAATAAGTTTTTGATGATTATATATCCACTTGTTAATTACATATTATGTGTCGTTTGAAAGTTTACTTTTCGGATTGCAGCATCAATAATAAAATAGGGAGATACAGAAAGAAGTACGTTTTACCGAAAACAAATATCTTGGATTGATATAAAATCTACTTCCTCAATAGTTGGGTGAAATTTTAAATTAACTTTTTTGCAATTATTACTGGAACAAGTTTCAGACAATAACGAAAACGCATTTGAAAATAAATGAAATACGTGACGCCTTTGCGTTGCGCTTGGAAGTATTGAGCTGCGAATGAAAAGGATCAAACATTCAATAGAATTCATTGCTCGACAAATCGTCGTGGAAAAAGATAAGTATAGAGTTTCAATAGAAAATAACGGTTCATTCGCCCCGATAAATATCGCGTAACCTAGTAATACTCTACAAGTGTTTTTAATGCATTGGTGCGATGCTACAGGACCGAGCACCGACACACGCATGCACGAATGCGAAGCGAATTCTTTCGCTTGAAACCGTCGACTCAAATATTTAAGACTTTGTAAAAAGACAGCTTTTTATTGGAAATTTTCTACGTCAATACTAATAATAAATTGAAAATTAACGTTGATGGAAATTTTTGGGGATTTTTATTTGTTCAGCAATTATTTTTAAATTACCGTATTTTACGCTTTTTCAAAAATACCAATTGCTACTAATTAAAACTGATTTATATTTAAATATTAAACATTTTATAAACCGCTATAGTTCGCATTGATAATTATAAATTCCATCAACTAAAATATTATTAATAATCTCTTCACAAGTGCTATTTTCATAATTTTCAATAATAAGTCTTGTTAATACCGCTAGCTATAACTATCGTATATTTTCATTGATATGGTTTCATACGAATATACGTTTGTGGACACATATTTAATTACGTACAAACGTACGTACTTCGGTAACCATTATAAGTTAATATTGGATACAAAACCCACTCAAAATATTGCGAATAGAAGCGACTGAAAAGCACGTAATTCGTGGAATCTCGACTCCGGGAACGCCTCCTCCATAGCTAATTTAACATGCGTATAATCATGTACGATCTGCAGTACTTGGGGACGAGAGTATTCGCGCACGTTGAATCGCGCTGTATGAATGTGTTATGAGTAAGTGGATATTATTGTGCTCGAGCAAAACAGCGGGAAGCAAGAAGGACAGAGATGGAGTGATACATAATCAATAACGATTGTTGAAACTATTTATTTATTGCAGCGAATGTCCTGCGTACAATTGGTTTTACCAAAATACTAATGTCAATATCTAAGTAACGCTTTTTTTGTCAATAATCGTTTGCTTTACTAAGCTTTTTATTAAGAAACAAGCTTTAATTATATTATATAATTGAAAATGCGAATTTAATTTGGTTGTTAAATGAGCAGAAAAAATACTCCATTGGGTAATATATAGGTATTTGTAGCGAAAAGGAAGTTTCGTACTTTGCATGTAATTTGTATCTTCGGTAGTATACTTTAGAAAGTTTCGTAGCTAATTAGGCCAAAAATAATCGAATTTAATCTTGTTGAGTTGCAGAAAATCAATGGAATAATGTTCGCGGAAAACATCGACGATACATTTATCTCATTCGTGATAAGTATAATTAGTATATATATATATGAAATTTGGCCTTAAAAATTTATTCATAATGCGATTTTATAATATAATTTTACGCTAAATTAATTAAATTGTAAATAAAGGATTTTCGTTAAATTTAATTTAAGCACTGTAATCGCTTATACTTTTTAAAGCTAAAATCAATAATATTTAATATTAGTTTTATTAATCTTTTAATTATGCAAATATAATCGATTTATTATTAATTTAGTTATTTTTTGCTTTTTATACAATTATATTTAAGTATCGCAACAAAAAAATCGTTAAGTTTAAATTGCAACTATTGATAACTTATTTTAAGGAAAACCCCTTTTAAAAACAAGATGTCCACAAATAAATGTGGATGACATTTTGAAAGTAGAGTCTGACAAAATAGTAAAGTCGTATGGAGTAAAAAAAGTTCTTAATTTAAAAAAGAAAACTTATAATCTTTTTAACTAAGAAAAAGTTAGAAAGATGTCGTTCAAAATTGGTGATAAAATTAGTATAAGATATTAAGCACAGATATTAAGAGTTTAAAATATTTTATTCTAATCTTATTAAATGGAATAAGAACTTTTATTTGTTTTGTATTTAATCTTTAAGATTAAAAATAATAGTAACAATCGTAGATTTAAAAAAAAAAAAAAATAATATTGATTCTTAATATATTTAATATTTAAAAAATACATGTTACAATACTGATAAAAATTTATTTAGAAAGGACATTTAAGTAAATATATTTTTGTACATTTATTTCATAAATAAAAAGCTGTTAAATACTGCGTAGGAAAAAAGGCAGAATTAAATTCAGATAAATGAATATTTCACAAACGTCCATCCATGTCTACTTAAATATACATAAGCATAATACCAGCACTATTTTACAAACTTTTATCGTATTTACCTCGTGTTTTTTTTAAACTTGTGTTTGTAAAATTCTTATTTTTGTCAAATTTGCATTTATGTTTATGCTCTTACATGTATACTTTATAGAAGCTGCGCTCTAAGAGATTATTTTATTCATGCTCGCCGACAATCTTTTGATGCATATAAAATATTCAGTAAAAACAAAGTAAATCTACTTATTTCTCGACGTATCTCTCCTTCCACATCCAGAAGAAACTCAAAAAATATCGCGGCACTAGGAAGCGTCAAGGAAAGCACGATAAAAACCAAGCTGTTAGAGACTTTCTAGTTTGGTTGACGCCTAAAAGAAATAGGGCCGCAAACATATTAAATGACATTCGTCCGTCGGAGGGATGCAAGCCTCTATTCTCGGTTCCTCTATTCTCAGTCGCGGCATCTAGTTTAAGCGACCATTTAAACCTCGGGGATAATTGCGAGTCTCCGGGCTGTAGAAGTAATTGAAGGGACAGTTCGAACTCTGGGCTTAGCTCTTGTCGCATAATGGAAACATTTTGCGTTATTAACATCCGGATTGCCGCTGATAAATCATCGGACGAGGGGAGATGCGAGGAGGAGCTTTGATTTACGCTGTCGCCTGACAAGGAGAATCTTTCACTAATTGGGTGCGCTTAATTACAGCTGCGATTGCCGTTCACCGATACGCGCGATCAATCATAGAGGGCTGCGCTCTCAGTTCGCCGCCGCGTGAAGGTTGGAAAAAGCGAATTGTTGGATTTACATTTGAGTTGATACGACGTGATGTGTATTTGTTACTTTACGCCGCTTTTCCTTCGGCGAGTTGTCGATTTGTATTTTATTACGTTTTTTGCGCCCGGACACCGTTATATTTTGCATTAATTTTTCTAACAAGGAATTACGTATACTAACACGGCTCATTTTCTTTATTCATCGATTGTTGCATTTAAAACTGTTTCTGTGTGAAATTGACTACCGCAAAAAAGAAACACTAATTTATTCTCTTTATCAGTTAATTGCAAATATATTTCTTTGGCTGCTGATTTTGAACTTTTGCCAGTGGGATAATGGAATCACGAGGCGATAAAAATAATATTTATTGGTCACAGAATTATTTAAATTTTTTCTGAAATACCTTCACCGGACTTCATTTACAATTTTCACTGCGTTTAATTCTGAAGTCATGATCATAAATTAATATTTAAAAATATCTTTGGATTATGCTGAATAATTAAAGATTATTTCTTTAACAAATATTCGTATAGCTGCATACGTATAAGTAGTATTATGTAAGTCGATCTATCCAACAATCATGTACGTCATTAATCTATTATCATCAATTATTAGACTGTTAATTGGTTTATTATTTTTGAAGTATTTGTAAATTTATTGTGAACCTTGTTTTTATTTTAGTTACTTTCGAAAAAAATTAGCGTCTAGCTCCCAATATATGTACAATTCACTATTAACGATTTGATGATATAGAAGCGATTATCTCCGTAAATGGAAAAAAGAATAATTTGGCGAGACCAAGTTAGGTGGTGAACGTAATAGGCTCTATGTACAAGCGAGAAAGGGGATGTAATGGTAACGTGGAGTGCAGGCTGTTAGAGTATGGATGAATAAGCCAAAATGAGAAAGCATACAAGATGTAGAGTGGATGTGAAAGCATAGAACGATAGAAGAGCGAAGAGCGTAGAATCTGAACTTTCGCCTCTGTAGAAGTACGCACAGCTGTGTTCGAGCGTTCTACGATTCCGCTCCAGAACTTCCCTTAATCGCAGTAATCGTGGATGGGATACGTAGAGAAATGGCGCAGAAGAGACCGACGCGGCACCATGAAGGGCAAAGATAAAAGGATCCAGAGTGAAGTAATGTAAAAGTGATTTCAGCTTGGCACTTTGCAAATTCAAAAGGCTCGATTATGGCTGGTGCACTTAAAAAAATTACTTTCAACTTAATTTCTTTTATTAAAATTATAATAGTTATTATCATTTAAAATGAAGTAAACCTGTTTGAAGCTGCAGGAAACTATTTTTTATTACATATTTACGGCTATAAGACACGAATAGAACTTGTGAAAAAAAATTTACAAATTATTAAATAATTTTTATATATATCGTTAAAACATTAAAAATAATAATTGTTACAGTAATAAAATAGTCTTAATTATTATAAATTTTATTGTCTTTTAAATTTTAGTAAAATAAAAAAGATTTGGTATTATTCGTACAATTTCATTTATTATTTCTTTAATTTTCAAACGACTTTCAAAGTTAGTATAAATGTACTGTTATAATATTAATCTTTATTTAATAAAAATGCATGCTTTGAATTTATTAGTTTTTAAAAGAAAAACATTTTAATATTTAAATCAAAGCACTGGTAATTTTAAGTAATTAGTAAATTCATTTAAATATTCAGTTAAATGTAAAATTTAATACAAAAGAGTGGTCTACGCTCGCTGATAAAGATCATACATATTCGTTTAAGCGTAACCAAAATTCATTCCAAAATAGTCCAAAACCACAATGAAATCTTTCATTCGGAATAATAAAAAACGAAAAAACATGCAGCTCTTTCAATCTGGCTGACCAAAAGGTTAATCTATCCCTGAAATTCTAGAAAGGCTCTACTTCTGCCGCATTCACTTACACTACTCTAGAATAATCTCGACTCTTGATAGAACAGCGCATAATAATCAAGAACAAGCTCTATGTATAATAGAACTTTACGTTGAAGTATAAATCCATTACGAATGCATATATGAGTTAATATACGTACATAAGAAAATACGTTTATTAAAATATACATATTCATCCATATACGTATGCAGATACTCACATAGGTATATAGGCATGTACGCATAATATCTGCATGCATACGTATAAGTATACGTCTACACGTCATGTGCTGTTACAAGAATTGAAAGATGCAATAACTGAAAAAGTAAATCCAATGGATTTACGCGCGATATTCGATTCGTTTAATATTGTTGTGTTATTTTTATCCGTACCTAAATACAAATCCGACGGATAACATCATCCTTTTATTCTTGGCTTTTTCCTTCACAAGAGAAGAAAAGAGATGGATCGATCGAATCCGTTGCACACATGCACACATCCATACACATAATACATGTAAATGCGTAAGTGAATTTGGGATTTTGTACAGCTTTATGTGAACTTTTTATGTTTTTCGGTTATTTTCATATAAAGAAGCATGAATGTTTTAGTGAATCAGCAGAAAATAGAACCGAAGGGTGAAATCATAAGAGTCGTGTTTACTCGAACAATGGAGATTTCATGGTAAATACTAGAAGTTTCTTTAGGATGATAGAAATGTACGTAAATAATCATGTCTGTAATATATTTTGAAGAATTACTTAGTTTGATTAAGTAAATTTTATTTGCGACCGAAATTATTGGTGTCTTATCATTATAAATTGAAGTTTATTACGTAAAATTGCTTCGTATGCTATATCCTTTATGATTTATATACCATTGAAAAATTTCAACGATCATTAATAATAATAACGAATGATTAATATTTATAAGTCAATAAAACTTTTAACTTTATTGGTTGTTGAAATCGGGCAAACTTTAAATTAAATTGGTTTTGTAATATAATTATGCTGATTATACGTTTATTAATGTTTGAAAAGTGCACATTTCATATTTTCAATTTAAAATGTTTTTAAAACTTATTTTTAAAGTTCTTTTAGTAGTTAAGGAATTTAAAAAATATTTTTGCTTGCGTAATTTCGAACTAGTTAATTATAGATTGAAAATATCTCGTATTTGAAAAAAACTAATAAAAAATTGTTCTACCAAGTTAATTAAAATATTTCAAACAAAAAAATTAGTTTGAATGATAATTTACTCCAAATATAATTTTATGTGAATGATAGAATCTGGCACTTGAAATTATATTTAAAAATTATTGATTTTATACTGCATGAATATAATAATGCTGTTATATAAATATGGCTGCTAAAGTAATAATAAGTAATTTTACATATACAAGATGTCTAATTTATACAACGAATTCGTAAAATAACTTTAGTTATAAAAGCTACGTATAAGTATTCATAATGTAACTTTAATTAATTATATCTTTGTATCTTTATTAATTGTATGATAATTAATTAATTAAAATAATATATAAGGTTTTAGTATCAGTAAATTTATACTTCAAAATTTTTTGTGTGGTTTCTTAGTGGAGATTTGGTCTATTTAAGTTTTGTTACAATGTAAAAGCGAAGAAAACACTAAAAATTAAGAGTTCCGCTCTTTAATTTATAATAGTAAAAAAAAGTAAAAACTTATCAATTTGTAAGCAAATTACTACAGATATTAAAAGCTATAATATAGTAGGGAACACTCTTCACATAGATTGTTAATTTGCGCATCAATTTTCTATAAATTTAATGCAATATGAACCTCAAGTGACAGAATGAGTCTATTGAAAACACCCGTCCCTTGATCAGATATCCACTTCAAAAGAGATATAGTGCGCGCTATCACCACTTCTTTTAAAGTAAAAAAAAAAGGAAAACAAAAAGAAAGTACGCGAATTATAAGCAAATGTGCACTCGTCATATATAAAGAGGAAAATTTTGTGTCTTTGACGGAAAATAGATGTTTAATTCTATTTTATATGATCGTTTGTGGTACAAGACGAGTACGAGATATTTTTGATTATTATTCTGTACTTTGGGGCATGTGCTTAATTGCATTAACTAAAAATTTTTTTAACACTTTAAGTATTAATACTATAAGATTCGATCAATTTTTTGTATTTAAATTTAGTAACAACACTCTTCTTAGAGTTCGAGCTCTTCAGAGTTCATAACAATTAATGGACAATCAAAGGAGTTAACTTGGGAATTGCTTGAACGTTACAATTATAAATTGTTCATCGAATGAGTTCGTCGTGTAATTTTGTTTGAAAAGGTTCAGTTTCTAACATTTGGAGATATTATTTGCTGGTAAATACTGTTTAGTCTGCATTCTTTTCAATAATAACATTCTCTTACAGTCAGATGATAAATCGAATCAGTCATCAATTACAAATGGTTAAAATAAGATAAGATATATAAATCAATTGTATTTTTTTTAAATTAGAATTTCTTTTGTAATTATTTACAAAAGTATTCTATCGATTACTATTAAAGTTAAATTTTTCATCTCAATATACAATGTCTTCATTTGCTTTACAAGAATAGACTGCTTTATGTACATTCAGTTTCAAACTTCCGAGAATAGTTTTTGAATATTAAATCTTCAGGAGAAATATTTATATATGGTTAGAGTAAATACGTCAATGTTACAAATAAATGAAAATTATGTTCATAACTTTTAATTCTGCTTTGAAATTCAGTGATCTGCACCTAGCTACACTAAAAAATTTTATATTTTATTAAAAAAAAAAAAATGTGAAAAATATATCAATAGGTAAAAAAACTAATTATAGTTGACAAAAATTAACGAATTTTTTCACTTCACATGTATTTTTAATTGTAAACTATTTTGAGGAAACTGTAAATATCAATACATGATAGTTTTTCTTTGGCATAAAAAAATTAAGATAAATATTTTGAATAACGTTTAGTTATTTTATTTATTCTCGTCCCAAGAAACACTTTATTTTTGCATGATAAAAATAAGTATTAAAATTTCTTTACTTTTTATGCATCAAATAATATAAAGTTAAAATAAACATGTACAAATATGCACGAAAATAGGAAAGGTTGATTGCTTCAGTATAAAACAGGAAACGGAGGGGAAATAATGTAAAGTCAGAAATTATGACTTAGAAAGACGTAAATCCTATTTCTTGAACAAACTCAATCTTATTATTGATTAATAATTGTTTTATATTCAGTAAATTATTCTTGTATATATTAAGATAGTGCTGGAACCAAGTTGTTGGATTTAACGTTGCTCTAATTCTGCGTATACTCATGTCTATAAAACATTGCTTTTCACCGATGGAGTATTGGAAAACCAATTAAGTGCATCTGCAGATGTCAACGAGTCTTCTAGAGAGAACTACTAAGAAAGTGCGCGTAACTATCTGACACAGTCATATTACCAACGAAGACACCGAAAGGTTAACTGTCTCAATGCGCGTACATCGAGGGAGAAAGAGACAAATAATCGTCACGTACAGTGAGGTACTTGAAATAGTAAACGATTTTAAATACCGAAATAAAGGAATTGTATTAATAAATTGATGCAAGCAACTTATAGTTCTGAGAAGTAACTACTGCATTTTACGTTTTATTATGATACGAAATATTTTAATTTTGTTCCCGCAAAATTTACTTTTTTCTTATTATTAGTTGTTTACATTATTGTCTTTTAAACGAGGCGAATAATAGTAAATTGGGTAAATAATGGCGTATAAGAACCTATAACAAATACAAAAATGAGAAAATTAAATTAGTACAATATCCTGTGTTATTCTATTATATTCTACTATATGTATAAACATTGTTTTTTAAATTATTAATTATTCAGTAAATTTCTTTTAATATTTTTTTCACTTATCGTTACAAACTAAAGCAAGTTTTTTGAAAATATAGATTTTGCAAATGTAGATTAAATAATTTTTTTTTGCTACACTTACAATCATAACAATGTAATATAAAAAATAATATTAGTTCAGTATTCACTTGAATTTATTACAATTTAAAAATAAAAATTAATCAAAATTAACATTAATTAAAAATTCCATCAAGTTTTAAATTATTAATTTTTATCCGTGATTTATTGAGATTTATGATTCAAAGAATCAAATTGTTGTTAATTAAAATCAAATAAAGCTTATAGATTTTAAATTCTATACAGAGAAGATTGGAACTCGAGAACATGGAATGAATCGTGCGTCAGGAATAAAATGTATATTGTCACCTGGGACCCACAAGATTAATTCGTACATGTTTTTGCCTCATTCCGTAGATATGCGAGTAAAATATTAAAATCAATTGTATATATATATGTATTATATTACTGTATCTTTTTGCTGCCTTACAAAGATGTTATGCAATGCAAAAAAATTGAAGAAAAATTGGAACCTGTCTTTCGTCCTTTGAGAGCTGGTATTAAAAAGTATACTTGTCTATCGATACGTATAATATCGATGTATATATTGCATTCAACGCAGTAAAAAATTCTCATCTATCTATGGATCTATATTTCAAATATAGGTATAAAAAAGTAATACAAGCGGAAAAAGATACAAATCAACTAAAAAAAAAAAAAGAATAAGAAGCAAAAATATATAATCAGAAAGAAGATTTGTTGGAAAAATAGTTTTGGTTTAGTATCTTTACAAATTTATAAAAAAATTCCTACATCGAAGAATATTTTTTTTTATATCTTTGAGTTAGAATTAGTAAATATTTTAGATATTTATTTGATACGTTAAAATGTATGCATTTATTTCTTTTTATTTATTAATTTTATTATTTTATATTTCTTTTCAATATATTTTCACATAGATATATATAGATGTTTTGCTCGATCTACATTAAATTTTTGGTATATGTTCTTCTTCTTTTTTTAGTATTTAAAAAATGTATTATCAAAAATTTTTATGGAATAATAAATTTCAAATTATAATTGTAGATTTTTATGGATTTTCTAGATTCAGAAAGCAATTTTTATAACTTCAAGTAACCCCATAATTTTCTATATGATAAAAATAACTATAGGCTTATGATACTCAGAATGTGAAAACTCTAGTTTATCAAAACTTAGTTTATCTGAATTTATTTAGAAAAATATATTTTATAATAAATTTTGTATTATATTAAGGTCGTTATCATATAAAGCTGTATAAAAAGTTGAATTTTCTTTGTATATATAGATATTTTTAATTCATGCTATAAAACATTGTGAAAAATAAAATTTGTTGAAGTTTCCATAAAAACAAAATTAAAAAAAAAAATTATCAGATTTATACTTTACAATTATATTATTTAATTTAAAATAAACTATGTCTTAATTTTATAGTTATTTAATCATTTATATTTGAATTTGTCTGAGAATAAGAAAAAAATTTTTTCAATGCTTTACAAACAAATTTATTTTTTAATAAATATTTATGTTATTTTAAAATTTGTTGATACTTTTATTTTATAGTATATTTAAGCATAATAATATTATTTTATTGAGGAATTTTGCACATTTCAAATAAATGTTATAAATTTTATAAATTCAAACATTTCACGCACATAAAAATGTTTTTGCTTAATGAAGCTTCGCCAAAATAATTATCATTTAATTTTTAGATAGTACTTTACTTCATTGAAATGAAGCCTTAAATAAAGAAAACATTAATACACATTTATATATTTGACGAATAAGAGTTACTTTCAAGCATCTTATTTTATATATTATAAACTTTTTAAGGATTTTATAGCTATTTATTTAAAAATCAGGCTAAAAAATACAAAAAATATTCCAGGAAAAAAATTAAAATTAAAATCGAGATTTAGTTTTTGTTGGTACATTATCTTTTTTTTGTCTATTTTTGCATGTACCACGCCCTCTTCATTATCAGATTATTTTTCTTTCATATCTTTGATGGCTGAATTATCTATTTTACAAGCTTACTTAAATCAAAACTGGCGACTCTTTTAGATTTCTTACGTAGCCGGTTTTTTCAAGTGCGATAAAAAGACTCTCTTCCTTTTTCTTTCTCTCTTTTACTCATTCTGACATTATTTTTCATTTTATCCTCTGTCTACTGGACCACGTTTAGCTATAGGATAAACTGGCTTCACAAGAAAAAAGAAAAATAGTAAGAAAGTAAAAGAGATCAACGTATGAGCACCGTAAAAGTCTTGGCCTTTGTCCTCGAGCACCATGATAGCAGTGTATTATTTCTTTCGTGTCTGCTCTGTTCTTCTGCTTTTTTATCCACAGGATTTACGGAGGGAAATAAAAACATTGTTTTCAAGTTGGGTTGGTGATTTATAGCATGATTATGCATTTAAGGGGAGGCATTCGATTATTTTTATTTTATAGAGAAGGAAGGCTATCAAATGTACCAAGAAAAATATTCCGTTTTTATAAAGTATCAAGTGTCAAGAGAGTTTAAATTCTGTAAATAATGGTTCATAATAAAGATCGTTGCAAGCTTTTCGTTTTGAATGATTTATCGTTAGTCTCTTTTAGATAAAGTAGATCTTTATATTGATTTCTCAGTAACTAATATATGTATATATATGATTGAAGAAACTGTTTCAAAATTTATAGCAACACTTAGCCTGTAGAAAATATTGGGAAATGGAACAAATTTGATAACATTAGTTGTAAGAAAAAAAGAGAAGAAAATACCATGTAAATATGCGATCATATGAATAAAGCGAGTCTGAGATAGTAAGACATATTTATATGCACATTACAGTGGACTATTATGTTACCGCAGCTTGGCGCTTTAGAGAAGAATATTCGTAGAATGGTAAGATAGTTAGAATTCATTTCACGCAGCAGTTTCGCGTTAAATCTCGGCTTTTAGTAATGTTACACAAGTGCAAAGTTTCACTAGTACTGTTATTGTAAAAACTGATATCATAAATGATTTACGCAGCTGCTTTAGGTACTTTTTAATTTTTAACTTAAATTCTTAAGGAAATTTATTGATAATTTTTTGTTCTAACTCAGATCTATTCGTTCTTTTATCTCAATTGTCTTTGATTCAATGTCTTAAAATAATTTTTATTCACATTGTAATCGAATATTAACAGCGATCATATCTATATGATTTTTTAGTCCCACAAATTAAAAGATATTCTATTAAATTTGACTAAATAATCTAAACAGTAGCTAACGTATAAATGTATAAGTGGAATTAAAAAGTTAATGTGAAATATGATATAAGAGACATAGACTAAGTGCAAGTGGAAAATAATTGAATTCATTTTAAACTAGTAGTGCATTTTTGAGATTCTAACAAGGATTAAGAAATGAGACATCTTAAATAACCTTAAATTTATTGTTTTCACAATTGAAATACCTACCATAAATAACTTACTAAATAACAAACAAAAAACAAACGATTATAAATTATAATTGATTTAAGTTGTATTTATTTACGTGAATTAATTAGTATAATCTGTCCTTTTAAGAATTCGATTAAATTAATTTTTTTTAGTATGGAGATATTTATAGCTATGTATTGAATAATTTAAACAGGACTTCTTTCCAAAATTTCAAATGAATTTCTTGAAAATGTTTATAAGGATATCGAAAATTGGTATTCAAAAAAGTTTTCTATTCATTTAAACTATAGTTATTAAAATAAAATTTGAATTTCCCATTTATTATTTTTCATTTAAAAAAAAGATTTAAACAAATTTTGTTTATTTTTATAATTCATATAATTTATTACTGGTTCTTTTTAAATAGCTTGGATAAAAGCCTCTGTTACCAATTTGATTCACATCCAATTATGTTAAGTTGGTTATTGTTAAAAGCCTTGCATACAATAACTTTTTACTCTAATTTAATTATTAATATCTCATTACACGAAAATCAAATTGAATTATAATTTCGATATTATTAAATAGTTAAAAAAGGTTTTATTTTTAAATTTAATCCAATAATGCTGGTATCTAAAGGTTGTTTATTTTTTATTAAAAATACAATTATATGATTCATAGCTTATAAAAAATATACACATTCCTTTTTAGTAAGTTATACAATTTTAAAAAAGAATGATTTTTCTAATTGTTAGCAGAGCATAAAAAATACAATTTTATCACAATGACAAAAAACATTTCAATAATATGAAATGCTCCTTTCAATCCTAGCAAATAGAAAATTATCAATTTTGAAGATATTTTTCAAAAATCTTAAACAACTAAATAAAACTAAAATTAATTAAATATAATGCAATTGAAAGCAGTGTGAAGAAAAATATACTCTTAAAAGTACTCGTTTCATCCAATTCGTTCTGTAACTTTTTCATTATTTCTGAAATACGTAATATACAACGTTTCTAATTAAGCAGTAGTTTGTAGAAGACTATCTGCAATAATTAGTGAAACAATTGAAAGCAAGTAAGCTAGAAGATAACAATGTATAAAATCTTTTTCTTTTAATAGAACACTCAAATGTATAACTTTCTCACAAATTAATTAATTTGCTCGAAAGGTAATAAAAGCAACTTCGAATGTGTCAATGTAATGGAAAACACTAAGAAAGAAAGCAGTTCTGACCAAGTGTTTTTTAGCAATAATTCGTATATATTAATTTTTTATTATAGATGATTTATGTTAAATAATAAGTTGTAGGTTTGAAGCTGCGGGCGATAAAGATGCTCTTATTTTTCAAGTAACTACTATCTATGATACCTTTGAGAATCGATTTTTGATGAGTGTTAACAGATACCTATCGGTATTAATCATCCATTATCTCAAACCTACTCTTCTCTAACACCGAGGATGTCAACGCCCACTTAAATGCCTGTATTTTTTCTGTCGACGTGCAGAAATAATTTACGGCACAGGTAAACTGTTTTATTTGGTTGCGTTTTATTATTTTACGTGAAGCTTTCGATGCCTAATAATTGATGTTGAACTGCCGTTTAATGAAGCGTCGATTTATATTGATAGTCGAGTTGTATATTTATCGCGATTGTTTTTAGTTGCTGACAGTGGATAAATTTAAGCCTTTGTTACGCATTGCTTGTCGCATCAATCGTTCTTTTTTCGTTTTTTTATTAATTGCACATATTTTTGCATAACACATTTAATAAACGAATAAACATAAATATTTTAATATTATTATTATTTAAAAATAATAATATATCTATAAATATGTTGTTTTTGAATAACTACGTAGGGGTCAGCTATTGTCAAGGAAAATTAAAAAAGATTGTTTAATTTAAGAGCATCAAATGTATTTAATTTTCTTTACTTTTTAAATAAATAAAGATTATTTTATATCTAAAATTAGAAATTGAATACGAATTTACAATCTTTAATATTTAAAATATGCAATAGATGTTTTAATAAAAAGGCAAAATAAATATTTTTATTAGTAAAATTTTATGTGTTGATAGGAAATTATACTACAATCTATATAAATTATTGAAATTATGTTTAAGTAATGTACAGAATGTTAGTTTGTGCCTATTTAGAAAATATTTTTATATTTTATATTTAAGATTTAGGAAATATTTATCATAGTAATATTTGTTTTATAATATTTAATTATAAATTAATACCAATTTGTACAGTTCAATTTGTTATTGTCTATTCAGAAGTAAAGGGATTTAAAATTATTGACTATGTTTGAAATCAAATCATGTATTAATACGTAACATGATATCTATGTGCAGTTGAATGATATTTTACTACATTTCCCATTATTTGGTTCATTATCTTGTAGTAATTAAATCATTACATTGGTTTGCATAATTGAATCTAATTGAATATATTTCTAGTATTTTGGACACAGAAATAAAACACAAATAAATAAATATATGATAATTGCAATACTTAGATAGAATACGGTTAATAGTATTATTTAAAAATCTAGATTAAGTAATAAAATATTTAAAATGGTGTGTATAAAGTACATTTTGAAAAAAATTAATACAAAAAACAACGAAATTATCAGTATTGAAGGATAGAAATTTAGATAAAAAATAATAATAATTATTATTGAATATAAAAATAAAAAACATAAAATTTTATGAAAAATATTTAAATGACATAAGTCAGTAAATTATAATTAAAAATATATGTTTTAATGAAAATTAAATTAATATTAATAAATCCTAGTTATAGCCATAGTCCAGTTATATATATATAATTTTTATTATTATTTAACTAATTACAAAATTAATTACAATACTATAATTGTTTACAAACAACATTAGAATTAATTGAATGTAGATATTGTAATTTGAAATTATATTTTAAATTTGTTATTTAATTAATAATGTTCATTTAACAATAAATTTTTACAATAGTTTTTACCATATTCATTTTATTATTTATTATTTTTATATATCATTCAAGTAAATGGTTTTTAAATGTAAAATTTTATTTGGAAAGTATCTATTTCTTTACAATGTGAAAAGCTTTTTTCAGAGTTTCATTGAAATTCAAATTTCAAATTTTTAATGATTCACTTATCAATTAAAATACTTTTTCCTAATCTAATTAAATTTTAAATATTCCGAAAAGAGTATGTATATTTAAATTATGATATCATGATTTTTGATAGATAATATTAGATGTTAAATATATCATTTACATAAGAATATATACAATACAAATTTTTAATGTGAAATATTCGAATTGGTTTAACATTAAAAGGAATAAAAATCAATTTAATTTCGACAATTTTTAAATGGACTATACTATTAATTATATATTGTTATATATTTAATTTATTTTTAAAATAGAAGGACTAGAATTGAAAAGATGGAAGAACAAATGTAAATTTTTATAAACTTATTATAATAACAATAATCTTTATATTTATACATTGAAATTTCAGAAAGAAAAAAGACAATTAAGTATTGATATAAACCAATGTATTAATTGATTATTATTAGTTAAAGATTTGAAACATTGTGTAATTAAGCAGACTAATCAAATATTATCTAGACGAATAAATTTCTTATTTACGTTCTTTATAACAATGCGTTTCTTTCCGCGTGTATCACTTTACGAGCTAGAAATGCACTCAGTTACTAAAAGTTTGAATCTTACTACTTGCAGAAGGGTACGCGAGGATTCCATTTTCTTCTATCTTTATCCGACTCTCTTTTATCCTTTCGCTCGTCATTGCGGTAATTTCGTGGTCGAGCGATCTTCTTATTTTTATTAGATTTCTGTCCTTTTTTAACCTCTTTATTTTTCTTTTTAAGTTAAAGGAAAATATCTCAGCTAAATAAAGTTCTGACGTAATACTTAAATTTCTTCAATTTTATCTTTTTTGTACTATTAGTTGTGATATTAATGGTATATTTTATTAATAAAATTTGAAATATAACAATAAAATACTAGTTTTACAATAATTTATTTCAGTGTATATTCACACTAAATTTTATTTTATCTTATTTTAAGAACGTAATTTTCATTAAAATTACTTTTTTATTGATGTTTTTTTGAATTTATTTTTTATATAAATTTTTTTAATATATAATATTTATATATTTATATATATAATAATATATATTTATAAATATATATACATAAATTACGTATTTTTTATAAAAAAATAAATTTCAATTTCAAGAATATCATTATTTAAAATAAAGTTTTAAGAACGTTATTTTACTAAAAACTTATAAGCTATTTTATTTTTAAAGATAAAAATAATAAATAATTATAATTTAAATTTTGATAAAGAAATGTAACGGTAAAGATTTTTATTAAAAAATCTCGGTAATAGTATATTATAATATACTACATTTTTTATTATTTATATATTTATAGAATTTTCTAAAAAATTAATTTTATTATTGGAATTAAAGACGTGAATTTTTCTATACACAGAACTTATTAGAGTTTTATTCACTAAAGTATGCAAATTTTAATCAACAACAATTTTGGATAGTTGCAAGGCAATAAAATAAAAAATATTATATATTGATTATTTCATATTATTGAATATCTGTATTATATCATTCTATGTTAATAAGATTTTTATTAACCAAATAATGAAATGGGAATAAAATTTTTAATCAACTCAAATATTATAAACTTTAAAATTTAAAATAACTATAAAATATTATAACAGATAAATTATAATTATAAAAATTCTTCATTATTTTAGGAAGAAACAATGTTTAATAAATAATAGATATAATCTTTAAAATAGAAATATATTAAAAAACGAGAATTTATAGATTTTACTAAGTATTTAAAAAATTTAGATACAATTGTAATTTTATAAATTCGTTAAAATTTTATTCATTTTTATAACGAATAGAGAATTCTGAATATTAGAAATAACTACTATTTTTTTATAAATATTTTCATTGTAATTTTGAATTTTAATTAAAATATGACTCGTAGTTATGCAGTAAAGCACTATTTTAAATAAGATAGAAAGACAAAAAATAAGTTTAAATTAAATAAAGGGAATACTTCTGCAAAATCAATGACATATTAAAAAAAAATTGAAGATGTAATTAAGAATGTATTTGTTTTAAATTCAAGCATGATTTTATTTTTTTTTAAATTCTACTGGAAAAAAATTGTAAATAAAAATTTCACTCATATAAAAATATTCAAAGTACTGAATAATAAGATAGTGATCGTTCAACTTAAATCGTCAACGCAATTCATCTAGTAGAAGGTCGAGAACAAACCAATGAATCTCAATGAGAAAACAAATCTCAAAAAGTCATTTTCTCGTCAAAGAGACGAACTGCTCTTCATTTAAAATTTATAGATTCTTAGTGTCAATGTTCAATTTTATTAAATTGTAAGTAAAATTTTTGTACAGCATAAAAACAAGTATTTACAATAAGTTAAATTTAGTTTTTAATTCAAAAACAAAATTGAAAAAATGTTTTGGCAACTCTGAAATTATGTATAAATATTAAAAATTGTTTCGTCTTTTAAATGATTCTGTTTATAAAAATTATATGCATCTAAATAATTTAATTTTTTATTTTTATTAATATGAAATACAAATATTTTTTTTGTTCAATATGTAGAAATATGAATAAGTATTATTATATAAATCTTCATATTTTATTATCTTCAAGTAATTTTACGTTTAATAACAACGAACGTTAATAAGTAATAGTCTATTTCAACTTTAAAATCAGTTTAAAAAGCAAGCGGGAGTTTCCTCATCTAATCTGACTGGTTGGTTTAATTAAATTTTCGATTATTATTCTCGTGTTATTTTATTTTCCATAAGCGAGTAAATTGTCTAGGTTATTAAAATAAAACTGCATCAGAGTAGTGCATTTCTCTTTAGCCTTTTTGAAGAGTTTTAGTTTCAGATATCTCTACAAAGAAATTCTACGATTGCTAATTAAATTCTCGTGTTTTATTAAAATTACTCCGTAAAATATAAATTTATATAACCATAAAAATATGAATGTTGTAATTTTGTTTCATTATAAAATTTTCTAAATTTTTTATATAGATTTTGAAACTTGATAACATACTAGAACTAATTTATTTTGTTGTTAAAAATTCACTTGTTTAGAGACTAAATACTCAGTTATCATTTAAATTTTTATTAAAAATTTCATTTTGTTAATGCATTAATATTCAGGTTATTTTCTGTCATAATATTAAAATCAATTGTTGCTACACATATAAATACATATATTATTTGAAAGAGACTTTTTATGTATTTTTATTGCGTATACTTTTATTTAAAATTTAAAAATTTTAAAATTACTCTCGTATTTTTAACAAATTTTTTATTTTAATATATTTTTTTGAAAATTGTTACATAAAGTACAATTTTTGTGATATAAATGTAATACAAATATAATATAGAAAAAAAATCATACACTTCATATAGTTAATATACAATAACATAAAAAATGCAAATGTAGAAGTAGAAATACTTGACAAATTAGGGAAGTATAAAACCACCCACTAGAACCTGAAGAAACTCATGAATAGTTCGATCTTTTAAATATTCGTACAATTATTGAACTGTCGACATTCCCTTCCGAATGAATAATTATTCATTCTAAAAAGGTATTTCGTTTTATCAAAACACCAATTTGGACAATATTGGAAAAATTTTATATTAAAACACAGCATATTTCATCTACATTCGATTCAAAAAATGGAATTTGAAAGTTTGCTTGTTTTTAAATCTATCTTTAGAGATGAGTACAGCATAAAACTATTACATTATATAACTAGATATATCACTAATTCAATTGATGATTTAACTATGAACAAGAAAATGTTAATGTATATATTTTAAATTATTCATTCGACCCCAATTAAGCAAAAAATTCCAGTAATAAATTTGTTTACGAAAGAATAAGATTAATATAAATATATAATATTATATTTATTCAATATGTTTATATATAATAATCGTTATAGAAAATAATATAAAAGAAATAAAGAACTGTTTTCTTCACCAAAACCAAATTTAATATTATTATATCTCGATTTACTAAAAATAATAATTTAGATTCTGCTGAAACAAACTAATATTTTTTCATCGAATATTTTAATTTTAATTATTTCTGCATAACTTCTACTGTATTGATGCATCAACTTTTAATGTATTCTTTTTCTATTAGAGCAATTTTATTTTTTATAATTTCAATTTAACATAAAAATATAAATATGTAATTATGCATATTTGAATTTTTATTGAAATAATTTATTTTGTTTTATATTAAAAATTTCTTTTTTAATTATTTCACGTTGAAAAACTCTTTACTAAGATAACAGATTTTTAATTCTTTAGTGACTCAGATTTAAAATGATAAACAATCGCACAAGCCAGGATTTCATTTACATATATTTTAGCGTATTTAACATATCTGATAAAAACCTATGTTTTTTCGAGTATATAGTTATTTTATATACTTTGTTGTAACGTATTTAATTATTTTCTACATTCTACAATTCATTTAAATTTGACTAGTCTGATTTCAAGATTAAATCAGAATTTACTTTGTATTTATATCATTATTTATTGGCTTATTTAACGTGTTACATAAAAATGTTTTTCATCTCTTTTATATCATATATAAATAGTTTCTATAATCTTTAATAATTAGATACACATTCAATTTCATATTTCAGCCGACTGTCATGTTATCTCTAATCGCAGCGTTAATACATTCTTAATTTTAAACATTAAAATAAAAAGTAATTTCTGCATTCGTGAAAAATGATTTTTATAATGAGAAGCTTATTTTATTTCATTAACTGCGTAATATTTTTCCTAGATAGCTAATTTCGTAGCCTCTTAAACGAGGTGTTTCAGAAAAAATTCGGTTTAAAAATACACCAAAAAGAAAAATCTTAACTGCAACATATATATTGTAAAGGTAATACAAATAGCAATGTGATTTCTACTCATTTACTTGAAAATCGAGACGAAATAGAATCTTGCAGCAATTAAATACAAACATTTTTAATGAACACAAATCAAGTAGCATGTGTATTAATAGTATAAATATTCTATTTCTTTTTTTAAAATTAAATTAAATGTACTACCATTAACTCATTTTCATTCCAAAAAAATCATTTCTATATTAAAAAAACATACTAATTATAATAGTACAGCAATTTAAAATACTAACATTCCATTCTAGAAGATTTTTTGAACTCATAATTTTTTAATTTTTATTTATAAGTGAAGTTTGTTTTTTAAATATAAAATTGTTCTTTTATTATCACTGTTTTTATATTTAATATTTTTCATAATATTGCGCTGTTATGCAGTAAATGTTAGGAATGATGCATTCAAATTTAAATAAATTTTATAATAAAATCTTTAGATACATTTCCCTTCAAAAACATATATAATTAGAAAAGTACTTGTATAAATTAAAATACGAAAATCTATAAACATTGTGTTCGATATTATTTTGAAAAATATCTTATTTAGTTCAGTATATTTTTACACAAACTTTGATGTTTGATTTTAGAATTTATAATTTTATTTTATTTGCACAGGATATCGGTCATATTTTTATTCGAATAAAGTACTGTTTATTGATTTCGCAATTTTTTAATAATTTTTAATAACATTTTAGTGTCAATATCTTAAAATAAATATAGAAAATAAGAGTACATAACTATTGGAAACCCTGATCTAAATGTGAAACATGTACGCCGTTCAGCTAAAACAGATCAAGCTTGATCCTCATCCATAAAAAAGCACTAAAAAGTAAAAACCACCAATTCCAATCTCAGGATTTCTCAATTCAGAAAGATGAATAAAGCGAATCCATATTCACTTTGAGCGAAGTGTCGGTGACGGTCCTTCGACAATTTGATCAGTGACTCAAAGAAATTGGCCATACATGTATAATACAGAAGAGCTGATGCCTGTTTTTCTTGTGATTGTTTACCAACGGATCTACATAAAAATATATACATGTGTTTTTCTAAGAGCAGGTAGCTTCCGAATCATGATATCCACCCAAGTAATTCTTTCTTTCTTATTTTGTTTTCCGTTCTTTTTCTGGGACAATTATATTTTTTTCTCCCTGTATTTCGCGCTCGTACATGCTTTAGATTTCTAGACTAAGCCCATTGTTGTTCATCAATTCCAGGATTTCTCCTCCCACCTTATTCTTCACACTTCGTTCATACGAACAATCGATTTTTTTGCCGGCTTCATCTTCTTTTTTTATTATACGCGATTATTTAAATGTATATTCATGTATTTAAAAGGTCTATAATTACGTCGTAACAATTTGAAAGTACTGTAATTTGTCCATTACTTTTATGGTAATTGGGTTAACGAATAATGTGTTCATAAAGTATTTTATGATTTTGAGTAATTTAGAGTTCGATGTCGGTCCATTTTTGTTTATTAAGAGAAATGTTGCTTTTGGTGGATTTCTTTATATTCTTCTTCTTTGCGATATGCGAACGCATATTACGTTTTTTAAATTTATAATTCATAAAAATATCAGAGGATGCACATTTTATATTCGATTCATTTGTTAAATCGATTTTTATATGCGTTGAACTCTATTCACTTATCATATAAGAAAAACGTATTATCAGTTTTATTATCCCATTTAAACTCAAAATTAAATTTATCTAGTAATATTAATACTTAACAGAGACATTAATTTTAAAACATTATATAGAACTTAAGAATGTATATGTATCAATGATTAAAAAATTAGAGAAATACATTACTAGATATTTCAAACTATAAAGTATCGTCTCTTAACAAAACTAAATAACTATTATGCATTGTAATTTAACATTTTATCTAACCGAAGTTGAAGGTAAGTTTTTCTTGTAGTGCATCTTATATGCAACGAAATTATTTTTCATGTAATAAAATAAACTATTGACGAGATAAAACAATCTATTTACAAAAATAAAATTTTTTACAAATAATAAATATTTTATAAAAGTATTACTAATACATTTTGTTCTACAAATAGTGTAATATCTCATTGTAATTTTTTTCTTTCCTAATTTCTGTATAAAATATGTAGTTTTAATATACATACATACATACATACATATATACTGAAATTATAAATCTATTTATTCTTTTATTTATAGTATTTTTTGGTCTTTTCAAAGTTGCATTTGTAATTTCCTAATAACCTTACTTTTGTGGGAATGACAACAGTTTGTATTAAGGCGCGATTAAATGATTCAAATTCAATGATGTACCAAGCACTTACAAAACCGGTTTGTTTTACATCGATATCGTCGTATTATACAAAAACGAAAATCCTGGGAGCTTAGCTCTGTAACGCACAATGGAAATTCAATTCGTATTCCAAAGAATGTGCATACGTATCGTTCTGCGCTCACTTCGCGATGACGACTGTGGAAACCCGAACGCACCGTTGAGATCGATCGTTCCACTTAGGACTTCTGTGCGAATGATTCTCGAGAGAAGAGTAAGAGAGAACAAGAGAGAGAGAGAGAGAGAGAGAGAGAGAGAAAACAAAGAGAGAGAAAGAGAAAACAAATGTATCTCCTAGATGAGAAAACAAATTCCAGTGCAGACGTACCCTATCTCTATCTCTCTAGTCGATGGAGATAAAGAGAGAGACTACGCCCCATCGTAGTTGTCTGCACAATAATTTTCCATACTTTCCGAAGTCGCTCCACTTGCTTTCCGAAATGGATCAACTCACTCTATTCTTGAAGCTCTGATTTTTCCTAAAATCTTCTCATAAATTTCAATTTTCCCAATTTGTGCCTTCGTGGGATCCTTATTCTAAAAAGCCATGTTATTTTTCCATTAACCCACTAGTGAAATATTATTGTTTTCGACAAAACTTTGTTCGATAATTTGCCTGATAAAAATAAACGATTATACTGAATATTATAAAGACAAAGAAAATGTCTAAATTACATTAATATTTGTTTCATACTCGTAAAAGATGTAAATATTCATGGTTATTCTAGGAAATTGAAAAAATATATTTTAGAATAATTTAAAAATGACATTTTTCAAGTGGATATTGAACTAAATTCATTAACTGTTCACAAATTAGATGGGAATCTCTGATTTTAGATAAGATCACGCGATATAATTTAAGTATTTAATTCCGAATAGACTAATTCAGTTTAATCTATTCTCACGGCATTATCACAAAGTAGCCTTGTAATTCTATAATTCCATAGGAAATCGAGATTTATTCCGATTGAAAAACGTAGCCGATCGCGATGTTTTATGAATTATTATTAACGAAGACAGCTCGCAATTCACTGCTGACGTTGATTAACCATAAAAACAGTACATACATCGGCACTAACTATAGGATACCATTCAGGATTCGTACGAACGAGAAAGGCATGCTACCACCTTTTTGTTGATCGGTTAAAACCGAAGAGACTCGGTAAGTTCGAAGGCTTTTAATCAAACGAATGCCGAGTAAACGAACAAGGAACTGCATTAACAAAATATCAACCAGCAATTGGTTTATTAACCACGAGTTTGTACACTGCACAAGAAGGGACCATCCTTCGGACGTTCGGAGGTTGCGCGAAGTTATAAAAGTTGTCGGCACCCACTGTGGCTGGAGCTTACCGGTGATGCCGAGCAGGACCCAGCAGACGAGACAGAGTACGTAGTAGTTGACGTAGGAGGATGTCCTCATGTTGCACTGACGGCCACTGGCATACCTTCGCCGCCTCGAGGACCGTTTCACCAGACTCCTGTACCGTCTCCGCTTCCCTTTCCACGGTCACTCCGGCACCGCCGCTCTCGCGCGATTTTCGACCCGGTTCCGTAACCTGCGGCACCTTTCCCTTTACTCATCCATCTGGATCTGATCACTTACATGCTCTGTCCACACGTACGTACATACCCCCGTCACTTTATCACACTCGGCACGGGTGCCATGCGAGAGCTACCAAAGCCGCACAACGACGAACCAGGAGTGGAAACAAAGAGGCGAGAACACCGGAGGCTCTTTCCGAGGAGGACCTGCGGCCTGCCCCGTTCCTCAGACAAGCGCCGCTAAGAGCGCAGCGTTGATACGCGTTTGGCGCGGCGCGACGGCACGGCCGAATAGAACAAGACCGATAGGGGCGCACACCGAACTGACTCGCTCTCTGTCGTTTTGCTCCCCGGTGGAGCCCCCCCCTGGAGTGGAGCCGGGAGAGGGAGACGGCGCGAGACGAAGGGTGAAAAAGGTATACCGGAGAGCGGGAGGAGGACGGAGACGGAGAGAGGCAAACGGCGAGAGTGAGACAGATCGAGGCGTCGCGACGCGGCCCGGGCGAAGCTCTATGAACCCTGCTCACTGCCGGGCTGGCGGCGGCACTGCCCGCGCCCGCGCCCGCGCAGCGCTGGAGCACAACCCCGGGATCCGCGCAAGCGTGTTCACACTCTTCACCACGGTCACAGTGTCTCTCTCTTTTTTCCTTTCTATCGCCATTTCACCATCTCCCGTACCACCTCCTCCTGCTACTGCTGCACACGCATCCCCACTCACTTATTCTCTTTCTTTTCCTTTGACTTCTTTCCTTCTCCCTTTTGGCTTTTCTTTTAGTCACTGCTTATTGTTCTCCCTTTCACTCCACCCACTTACGTACATGCAGACGCATACGCGGCTCTGTGTACGAATGCGCATTTGTGTTACTTTCTCTAGCATTGTTAGGGATTTTTGTCGCTTGTCCGTGCATTATTCTTCATCGGATGCGTCTTTTTTACTTGTCGATTTTTTATAACTCGAGATCTACCATGACGGAAGTTGATTTTTCTTTCGCCTGCCCTTTTGTCTATTTATCGCACAGAAAATAATGCAGGTGAGAGTAGTTTTCTTTTCAGATGTTTTGTCGATCGTTTGTTTCTTAATTGGAAAATTTCTAACACACGCAGTTATAATTCCTTATTCTTCGTAAGCCGCTCATTTTTTGGAATTCGTTAAAATGCTTATTATGGGATACGCCAATAAAAATTAATGGGATGCTGTTAATCGCTAGAGTTTTTAAGAGTGCAGTTTATTAATTTTTAAATTATGTAAGTTTAAACAAAAAGCAAAATTGAAAGGTTTTTTTAAAGTGACTTTAAGCTTTAAATAAAAAAATTTTATATTTGAGGATAACAATAATTAAAACAATTTACCGAGGTGGAGTTAAGTCTCGATTGTAATCTTACTGTTTACTTTTTTGTACTTATATACAAAGAACGTTCGGATATATTTTTCCTTCAATCTTTAAAGCTGTATAAACTAACACACGTTTAAGAATATTTTAAAGATATGAAAAGTTTAAGGAGAAAAAAAAGAGAAAGAATGGTGAGTCAAAGAAAGAATCAAATGAAAACTTCAAATTGACATAGTTTTCTTTAATTCAATTTTTAGAGCAATTAATAATTATAAAAATACATAAACATTATTGAAATAATAATATCTTTTCTTGTTTTTTACGTTATCAAATTAGCATGTTTCATTTAAAGTTTTTATTTTTCTTTCACATTAGCTTGTGAATGACACGAGAAAAGATAAATTATATGCTTCTTTTCTTACACAATCCGATTGAAAACCTATAATAAATGCAATTTTCGAATTTATTTTCTTTAAATTAAAAATTAGAAAATATTATTTGAATTATTTGACCATTTGAATGCTATAAATTACTATACCATATTGATATAAATACTAAAAATTATCCATCAAGGTTATTTCAGGTAAAAGTTTTGATTTTCTTTTAGATTTAGGTTAGTTATCAACATTGCATGTCTTTTTAGTGTCGCGTAAAGTACTTATGCTCTTTGTATTCCTTCTGAAGTAGATATCTTCACATTCTTAGAATGTGAAAGAAATCTAGCCTTTGACGAGTTTCTTCCTTACCTTTTCAAGCAAGCAAGTACTCAAACTTTAAGGTGACTTCGAAACTTCAAAACGAAGACTACTAGAAAAATTAGATGCATAAGTCACAAAAATGGTGACCTAACGCGAGAACATTTTCCTTCTATTTATAACAAAAAAATCTTTTCTATAATCTAGTTTTGAAGACCAAAATGTTTGTTTATTTAAAATAAAATATGATTCAATATTTCTATAAATATATCATTATATGCATATTATGTAAGAAGCAAAATGTACTCTTAAACAAGAATATTTTTATATCGTAAATTTAATTTTCTTATTGTATAATGATATAGTTTTCTTTGCAGTACTATTATTATATTTTCGAATTAAAATAAAACTATTTACTAAATAAATTAGAAAGTGTTTCAAGTACAATACATGTGGATAATAATAATAACGTCTACAACGATCCAAAATATATTTTAAGAGTTAACAAATTATTTTTAAACTATATTTACTATTATTATTATTACTATGTTTATTCTATAAATTTTCATTCGCGTGTTTAAATATATTTATTTAATTTAATTATTTGACATTATTCATAAATTAATTTAATTCAATAATAATTAATATTTAATAAATTTATGGAAAATAATAATTTAGAAATTTTAATCATTAATTATTATTCTTCTATTATTTTAATTACTAGGTATAAAAAGTGCATTATTTGACTAATTTTAATTATTCAAAAGTTTTCAAGATAATTTTTATTATTTTTAATTTATTAACAAAGAACTCTTATTTTTTAAATATTGATTTGCATCGTTCCATAGAAAAAGATTGTTGAAGGAACTAATAGAATTAAAATAAAAAATTTTTATTTTAAAGTAAACGTAAAAAGTATAATATTTACTAATATTCACAGTACGTTTTGAAAAAATATATTGTTGAAAAATAACTTACGAATCTTACAAGAGAGCCAACTAGTCCACCACAAAGCCTAGCACCCTGTAAGAAAGTGTAAAATGCGTGAACGCTAAACGGGGGATTCGTATATTATTATAATTCAGTAATTATTATAAAAGGAAAACATTATTTAATAAATATCTTAAATTAAATATGATGAAAAATTTTTTCTGAATTCTTTAAAATTTTTTTAATTAATCGTAATAAATCCTTTTAGTTCCTTATGATATTCTAATACTATTTAATTCATATCATATAAATATTATTTGTTGCTATAAAATATATTTTCATATTTAAGGAAAGACTTGATACTTTAATATGAAGATTTATTGTTAAAAATAAAAAAATATCACTCACGTAAAGAAATAGGATACTACATATTATAATTCATCTGTTTCTAATTAATGAATTTCATTTTTTGCAAGAAAGCAAATATAAATTAAATTTTTGGTAGATTTTGAAACCTATTTTTGAATAATAAAACTTTTTTTATCATATGTAAATTGTATTATAATTTTTAATTATTAAAAAATTTTTATAGCGCTACAGGGAAATGATTTTATGTCGAAAACCAAAGTTGTTATTTTATAAACATCTAGGCTTCGTTCGCGATCTTTCGCGACTAAAAAATCAATAAGAGTATAATTTTCATTCCTCCATTGCTCTTTTGTTAATAAATTATCTTAAAAATTAGGACATCTTACATATATTTTTTATCTTTAATAAACTGTTTAGAAATTCTTTTTAAAACAAGTTAAATAATCAGCAACTGTTAGACAAATCAACCTTATCAAAGTATTTAGATTTAATTTTAAAAATATTTATTCATAGAATACTATACATAATTCAATTATATTCGTTAGAATAATAGTACTCAATTAAAAACATTAAATTTTGTATAATCATAATTATAATTATCTGGCAGTAGAAATATCTTTTAGAGAAATAAAAATTATTTTATGGAAATGCACATTATTTATATTTGATTCAGATTTGTAAATAATATATATTTTAATTGCTGTAATATCTATGTGAACATTAGGCGCCTTCGTAGCTAATTATCTACAAATCTCATGTTGTTTACGCTTGAAAAAGCTTTGCGTATATTTAATACTATCTCATTCATTATCGTAATGTAAATGCTATCACTATGCGATTTAAATAAGAATTTTTCCTTTTTCAAATACATGTTTTTATAAGGAAAATAAAGTTTTATTTACAAAACATTATTGCTATTTACATAAATTTATTGGTATTTTAATAATTAAATAAATAACGATATACATTGGGATAAATACAACAAATATGAATCTGAGTATATAAAGTACACTAAAGTATTTAATTATACTAAAGTAATACAATTTTATATTTTCTAGATTAAAGTTACATAGTGAAAGAAATATAAAATTAATAATACACTTGGTTTATTTGTACCTTATTATTCTGCACCATTTATTCTAATTAGTTTAGAAATACAAATTTACTATTTAATTGTCGTTGTAAATTTTTAATTCTTTTAGTATTAATAAAAATACTTTTTAAAACAAAAACACAATAATAGCCTAAGTGTGAATAGTTGATACATATGTCAAAAGTAAGATATACGTAATCTATTAAAAAAATTTGCATTTTTTTGGAAATAGTTTATTCGCTTAAAAGTTTTCTGGTATACTTATAGCAAATATTACTGAACTCAAAAGAGATCAACTAATATTACTCATAATCAATAATTTTATATTTATGAAATCGTAAGGTTTTGTAATTCAATATTCAATTACTACTTATTATGTTCTATTAAAATTTAACTAATGTTATAAATTTTTATAAAATTTTGTAAATTTTAAAAAATAGAATGAGATAACTTTGAGAGATTTAAATTTAAATTTTTTTTTGCAATTATTACTAAAAATAAAATAAAAACATCAATAATAATTTAATCTGAATATAGAAATAGACATTTGATTCTGTTAAAATAGTTCTCGAATAAATAAACAAGAGATATTTTACAAATAAAATATTTAAAAATCTGATTTTTTAAATTCATAGGTTTGTAGAGATTTGACTTAAAAAAATTATGTTTGCATTTTAAAATTTAGTATGTATATTATTCAAATTATTTGTACCTTTCATAAATCATAATTTTTATTCAATATCAATGGAAAGAATATTAAAAAAACCGAGTTTTTATTTCGAATAAAAATGGACTTTCACCTGTAAATGGTCAAATGTTACAAAAAATTAATTGAAGAGAAGTTTCGTAACAAGAAGTTGAAAGCGCTGGGCCTCAGATTTATACCTTCATACTCTTCGAAATAGGATGAGTTTCTCGAAAAACTGAGAATTCATGGATCTATCTTGTGCTTGTGATATAGGTTGTTATCTTGCCTCTAGTAGCCCTTTAAACTACTTCCGAACAAAGGATCAATGAGTGTAGCTGCGTGTGCACTCAAACATTCGTACTACTTATATACTTATATGTACATACATGCACAAACACGTATAATACGCCGAGCACAACATTATTCTTTGAAAACCTTTTCTGCTCTTTCAAATTCTATTACATTCATTGGCAGATGTAATACTTGCGAACTTGTTTAATGAATTAATAAATTAAATGTCTTACATCGCGTAAAATAAATTCATGCGTGTAATAGAAATTCGTTGAATTCTTGTATTTGAGAATTTTTTTAACTCTTATGAGTTTTTGTACTTTTACTGGCCACTCAGAATAAATTGCCGGTTTTGAGCTCAAGGATTTACTGTAGGTTTCGTATGTGTACATTTATCTGGATAGATTTAGTTTTTGTTTTTAAAGAAGGATTTCTTTTGATGCATCTAGATTACCTTTTTCCTTCCATACATTTTACTTTTACGAGATTGCAGATGATTAAGATAGATTAATATGCATTGAGTTTTTTTTTTAATTTTAATCTTATTGCATGATTGCTTTTCATAAATTTGTTTGAAAAAGATATAAAATGTAGTTACTGAAATTAACATTTGTACTTTTCATTTATTAATTAAGCAGAGTAAAGTCATAATTTTAGTAAACAAAAATAATTGGATTATAATTTTTTATTACTTTTTACTTAAAAATTATTTTGTTACACGAGTTCAGTGTGAAGATTTGAAGAATTCACAAAGTTACAAGCATTCAAGTAGAACAATGCACGTAGCGTGTAAGATTACAATTTTTAGCACGTTTTTCTCAAAACACGTTTCTAGTTGACTGCCATAATAACTAAGTCAATGTTTATTCGATCGACTTGAAATGCGAAAAGAATGTTTATAGCAAGATTGAAATCATTCAACTGCTTTGATTTTTCAATTGCAGGCATCAAATTATTTTCACAGAATTACTGTTAGATATTTTATAATTTTTTCTAATAATTTCAATTTTAAAAAATTAATGGCGCAATATGACAACAATATCTCTAACGATTTACTTAAATTAATGTATTTATCACCATAAATAATTTCTTATTATTTGTCATTTTTTATTTTTAAATTAATTCCAACCATTTAAAATGAATTTTATCACAAATTTTGATTTCAAAAAAATTTATAAAATGAATGATTTTTATGAAATTATTTAAAATATTTGATATTAAATTATTAAATTGAATGAATTATTCATATAATTTTATAATAAATCTAAGAAGCGATGTTTGCTTAATATTAAGAAAAGAACATTTTTTTATAAGAATATAATAATGATGTTATTAATTTAAATAAGATATAAATTTATACTGTAATGTATATATATATATATAATATATATATGTATGTATGTGTATATATATAAATTTCATGAAAAGAGGTAGACAGACTAAGTGGTATATCCTCATTTTCACTGAAGCGTTATAATTTCCTTCTAAAAAGAATTATTGTTTCTAAAGATTCTCGGATATTCATTTAAAACTTTTTCGTTTACCTAAAATAAATGCAAGATCTTAAGATTTATAATTGTACATAATGTATTTTCTAAAGAAATTCAAGATTTTCATTTATAAGAAACATGTAACAGTCATACAAATAAACAATTAATAAATATATGAAACATAATGTTAAAAAAGAGATTATAAACTTGTCATTTTACATACAGAATAAATATGAAAAATGTAAGATGATGTGCATACAAAAATTAATATCGTTTCTATTGAAGAATACATAAATTATTCATAATATTAATGTTTTGATTATTTTATCATATAACTAAAAATTTATTATTATTAATTTATTCAGAAGTTTATTTTTCATTTTTTTTTGCAATTTATTTATGCACATATTCTGAAACTATTTGTTCAGAAAAATTATTGCTTTTCAAGAATTTTATTCATAAGTTGTAAATTTTTTAAAAGAATATTAAACACGAATTTCAATAAATATTTTGTTCGTTCATCTAATAATAAATATAGAAATTTATTAATATTTTATTGAGTTTTATTCACAAATTTTACATACCATATTATTTATATAAGATACTATAAACATATCTAAACATTTCTATAAGATACTATGTAACAATATTTTATCGAAACAAATTAAAAGCTAATATAAAATATTTTATCTTTTAAATATAATGAAAGATATTTCATACATATCGAAAAAATATTATTAGAACCTGCAGCTTATTATTGTAATACATTCATTATTATAACTATAAATAAAAGTTGAAAATTTTTTTCAAACAAATTGAATTTTTATATAATTATATCTTCATTAAATGCTTGAATATTTGAAATTTTACATTAGTAAATAATTGACCAACTTCAAACTTTACTGACGATGAACTTTACGAGCTCAAATATTTGGCATCGGACGCTAACATTGAACATGCTTATTAATTTTATCCTTCAATAACAATTATTCAAGTTTAATTCTGAAACAGAGTTATAACGATTTATTTTATGTACCAAACTTGAATCTGATCTTTTGTAAATAGACATTTTAAACTAATTGTGAAAATTAGAAATTATAGTTTTATAATATTGTTGTTTGAACTTTAATTTAAATTATACTATTTAAGCAACGTAAAATGTTCCAAATGAATTTTTTATGTTTTTTATCAAAAGAAAAATAATAAAAGACATTAGATGATAAATTTTAATATAAATTCAAAGGCAGACGATGTAACCAAATAAAATAATAAACTGGATAAGTAAAAATTATCAATTCATCTTCTAAAGTGAAGAATATATAATATTCAATATCCATATTAAAACGTGACCCCCTACAGGACGAACTAATTTACCTGCTTAAAATTGTGCTCATTTGCAAATTTGAATGTTTCAGTAGCCCATTGTTGCGAGAGAATTTCACGTCAGCAGGAAAGAAACCTTCCTTAACTTCAATGCTCAGAGCGAGGCTTCGCTGATCCTTTACGAAATGATCGAGCTCGTTCTGAGTGCAGTGCTAAATCCAATAAATAAATCAGGTTGCAGTGGAGTCTGTAACGAAGGCGGCTGATATATTGAACTCGAAGAACGGGGTTTTATCGTCTACGTCCTGTACGGACTGATCATTTTGGTTTCACACGCGACTCAACGCCTCTTTTGAGTTGCTCGCGAAAATACCTGTACATATATACATATATATATATATATACAAACACACATACCTATCAGCGCTGTGCATTCCGTTCACTGATTTCGAAGCTTTGAGCGGTGGCGGCGGGTGCATACTTTAGCGATAACTTTTGCTTTGATACGATTTCAGGAGTCGAGCGCGCGAAATTTTGCCGGTATAAACTTGGCAACAATCCGAGAGAAGAGCGCGGAAAGAGGGAGAAAGAGAGGGAGAGCTAAAGGAAAAGTCTCGGGAATCTTGTTATTATGCACGTCTCGGTGCTCTTCTCTCTCTTCTCTTTGCTAGTTGTGCTCGGAGTTTATCTTTTGTGCTTGCCCAAAGAATTTATTAGGGACCAAGATAGGAAACGGGCATAACAACATAGATGAGAACGGATCAACTATAGGTTTACTATTTACCTCCGCGTATGTGTAAAATTTTCGTTAGTATCCTACGTTTCTTATAAGTTTCAGTTGAGAAATTCGTTAATATAACGGAAATATCCATCGGCTCTTCTATGAATTTCTTAGTTCGGCGAATACTTCATACTAAAACTCTGATGCTTTGAGATATTTCCACAGTATTATTATGATTTTTATTCCATATGATTTATATTAAATCTTGAATCGAAGAAACGATTTTGTACAACGAAAGAAAATCTCGAAAAAGAAGATAGTATTTGCCATTCTGCGTTAACACTATCATCATTTATTTTATGAAAAAAATAATGCTTCATTTATTTATTTTTCATAAATATTGAATATTTATTATTTATCAATACATTCAGTTTGTAATTTTTAATTATGTTTAGCAAATAATAATTCAAATATTAATTTTTTAATTTGTATCTTGCGGAAATATGTTTAGTAATAATACAATGAAATTTAATTCTTTAATATATACATATGAGTATTTTCTAGAGAATTATTAAATGTTTTGATCACACATAGCGTACATTGCTTAGAATTCAATGAAATGAGATAATAAACGTAACGAATGCAGTTATCATTAAATTCTCTTTAGAAGAAATATTTCTTAAGTAATATAAGAAATAATACTTTAAAATTTATTTATGTGAAATATTGATACTTAATTTTTGTATTATAAGCGATTAAGTGACGTGATAATCCATCAGTAATAAATTCTATGCTTTAAATAAAAATAATTATTATAATAATATTAATATTAAAAATAAAGAAGTTCATTTAAAGTACTCAAAAGTAGTTCTATTTGATTACATAGATATTACAGTAAATTAAGGAAACTCTGGTAGTTGAAATATAATATAAATAAAATGTTCGATTCAATAAAGTATATATTTTAGATGATCTCTAGAGTTAAAATGAAGATATACAGCCTTGAAATTCTATAGGAGTAAGTAGGTTTAATATCAAATTTTGTAGCTTATATTTTTGCAATTCATCTATTTAATTTGGAATTGGAAAAAATTATTTTATTTTACTTTGTAAAATCAAGAAAACAAATTTATGATTCTTCTTATTAGTTAAGACATCCACTAAAACTTCGAATTGATATAAAATTATTTCATTCGATATTTGTAAAAGATAAAGTTTTTAATCTTATTACTTTTTCATCTTCTGAAAATAAATTTATAAGATTGAAATGTAAACACGGATTTGCTACAGTCGCTATTACTTATGCATGAACAAAAATCAATATAAATTTCGAATAATTCAGATTAGTAACTAATAATATAATAATATTTCTAAGTGAAAATATAATTAAAAGGTATTATTTTCTTAGAAATAATATTATTACACATTTTACTGTCATTAATTAAATAACATATAATTAAATAATGAAATAACTAATGCGAAAAATATTAAGTATATCTACAACTATTCATTTGGTATTAACTATTTTATATTAGTAAGTATTTTACTAAAATTCAAAATAGTAGAAAGAAGTTTTTTAATGCTTAATTTTTCTTAAAATTATCTTAATTTACATTGCTTTATAATTGGATTACAGATAAATACAATTTTATTATAATATATAAAATATTTTTGAAAAACTTTTATTATCAAGAGCTAAGATATGCTCATGAGAAAAAATTCGAAAATTAATTGTGAAATGAAATGTGACATTACAAATTATAAAATTAAATTATAAAATTTAATATTTATTAAATTACTTCAAAAGTTTTATGAAATTAAAAAATGAGGATAAAATATCCAGATAATATTTATGTATTTACATATCTCTATAAAAGATCTATTAAAAATTTGAAAACATTTTTTAATATTTATGATAATCTGTGATTGTAATATCATTTTCACCGTAAAAATTTAAATTATTAATTTCACGATAAGTAATTTAAATTAATATAAAATTTTTCATAGCATCTCTATCAAAACAAATACGTAGTCTATATTCTATAATTGTTTCTTATGTAACCGTTTATTTAATAACATACATTTAAATAACCCAGTTAAAGTAATAAATATAATGAATAAGAAGTTACTAATGACATAAATTATCAAGAAAAAATTAAACGTGTAACGTACACTCAAGTAAAAGTCGATATGTCCTGTTATCGGTCTTTTTATCCCTTATCCACTTTATTCTGTGTCTCCCCGCGAGAATTCATATTTGCTAGGTTCCTGACCCCTTGAAAAATTGATCCCTACCAGAGGATTATAATTGTATATTTCCAAGATAAAGAGGATTACATTAAATTTTGACGTGTAATAAAGTGTATATACAAAGAAGACAAATTGTAATAGACCGAATTCTTTTGTCATTCTACGGAAAAATTAATTATACTCATATTATTATTTTATAAAGTTAAATATTACCTTAAAACCGATACTTTTTAAACAAATTAAAAATAATTCTTTAAATTTTAGATTTTTATTAATCTGTAGCAGAAAATATTAACGCTGAATTTTTTTAAGTACATATTTAAATACGTTAAAATTATTTTGTATTTCAATGCTATTTAAAATGAAAAAATTAAATAATTGAAATGATACAAATACTTTAATGCTTGCAGTTAAAACAATGCAATTAGAAAATTGATATTTGTAAATACTTTTAAGTATCTTAAATTGTTAATGCTATTACTTATACAGTCGAAAGAGAAAATTAAATAAATGCTTACTTAAGAAACTTAAATAAGTAATAAAATTTTTACGTCAATAAAATTTGGAGTATTAGATCCTATCATTTACTTAAGGTTTGCACAATATAATTTTTACGTTAAAAATTTTTTTATTCATATGAAAAAGGTACAAAAAAATTCTTATAAAAAAGATACCAAATTTTAAAACATTTATATGAATTTTACTCGATTGTGTGAATAAAATTCTGTAATTTTTATGGATAGGTTTTTAAAGCCGTGAATTATGGCTTAGATTTCAATTACCCTATCTTCTTTTTATATTATTTTATAGTAGATATATATATATATATATACATATAATTTAATATAGTGACAGTAACTAAATTGAAATGACCATGTAAAATATTCATTGCAAGGAAATTCGTCGAATGAAAATGCTCTTCTACCTCTTGATACTCGCATATAATTCAATATACGGTACGTACAAAGTCGAATAGACAATTTATGGCATTTAAGAGGTGACAGAGAAAATGTGTATTCAATTTAGAATGTCAGAAGAGATGAAATAGAAAATTTTATACATATTTAAAGTTTCATTGTATGGAGTACTTGAAATTTTTTAATCGACATGCACAAACTTGTGCACTTGTATGCTTGCACATGAAATATTCCATACAATTGATTTAATGATACTATTTTACAAGTTTATATGGATAAGTTGACTTATTATATACAAAATATGCTATTATAATCCTTGAAGTAAATAGGAGTAAATTTTACACTAATTTACACTGAACTCCGTGGAAAAAATGTATGATATAATTGCATTTGTACCAATGTAATAGAATTTTACAACGTAATGTTGAAATTTAATTAATATTCACTTGGAAGTAACTTTTACATATTGCTAATTCATTATTTATATAATATTAAAGAAAGAAATAGTATTTATCGTATTTTGCGATAATTATTTTTGAGTAAATATATATATTTTAACAAAAAGTATTAAAATAAGTTCTACTGAACAATATTATATTGAGATAAAAATTAAAATTAAAATTTTGAAGATAAAAAATTTCTTAAAATTTAAAATAAAAAATCGAAAAAATATTTTATATTATGATAAATTAACTTAATCCATAAATTATTTTCAATAGTCATTATTCAGGCCATAGCAGATTTTCAAGAAGTTTAAGTGTTTATATTCTGTTCATGAGTTCAGAATCATCTATAAAAATTGTAATTAGTGAGTTATAAATTTTGAAACTATTTACTTTATTTTAGATAATATTTTTCAATAAAATATATGAATGACTTAACAAAGATAAAAGTCATTTCAATGATAATAACAAAGAAATGTAATAATAAACAACTTTTATATTATTAAATTATCATTACTTTGAATAATAAATATTTAAAATACTTCATTCCATGCCTACTCATATTGATCTAAATAAAATTTTTTATTCTGTATAAAATTTTACATGTGTACTCGGAATATCAGTATTTTATTACTAACATTCATGGGTATTAATGACATAATAAAAAGAACGATATTAACTGAGCCTTAAAAAAATATGCACACTATACTAATTATAACAGTAGTTTTGATAACTTAGTTATTTTTAAATGGTAAATAAAAATAAATGAAATTATGAATTTAGTAAATAATATAAAAATTTTAAATGTTTGAATTTAATTAATTTTTTAAATATATAGTTCCATTATATTTTTATCTAATAACTTTATAAACGTATAGAAACTTTATATAACCGGTATATTAGTTAGATATAAAAATCTTTAGTCTAATTTTTACATTATATATATATATATTATATATATATATATCAAATATATAATCGCATAATTCTATTAAAAATTATTGGTATTCGTTCTATCGCATTAATACTTAAAACTAATACATAAATGTTATATATACATTCAAATACATATAATTTCTTAATATAAAAAATATATTGTATCGTTAGGGATTTCTTAAAAAAGATTAAATGATTTTATCCTAAGGTTGGTGATTTAAAGATAAAAATATTTTATATTTATAAAATTAGAAAATTATAGTAATTACTAGCATAATAAATGCATTTGAACTTTTTAAAGACTATTTTAAAATTATGTAAAGTACAATTTTATCATTCAATCTGTTGTGAAAGTATAACATGTCAGTAAGAAAAGATGCAAAAGAAAGCAGATTTTATGTCTGATACATTAGTAGGTGAAACCATGACGTCTAAAGTGCAAGGTGTTTTTATAACTTACATATAATTTTTCTTATCTTTTTATGATATAGTTTTATAATGAATGTTATAAAATATTTAATCTTATTAATTATGAAATAATACTTAGGACAAAAATATTCAAATATTTGAACAAAACTTGTGAAGAAAAATTTTTTTCCTGGTGAAATAAGACATAAATTTATTATTATATGAAAATATAAGTAAAAATTCTATGGCGTGCAAAATATAAGAAGAGTAAAGATAAACGAGATCATGAAAATTTTGAAAAGACAGAAATAAAAGTGCCCGTGTAAAATACTTTCATGAAATTTTTAATACTATTCAGGAAAAAAAAATTGTATTAATAAAATTATTTCGTAAATAATAAGTAAAAAATAGCAAGTAATTTTTATTCATTATAATATTTTGCCATGTTTTTATTTCTTCGGTATAAGAATATTTTATAGTTTTTTGTTCTTTTTACATTGAAATTAAACATGAAAATGATGTGTGTATTTTTTTAAATAGATTAAATAGTTCACAAAATATATTATAAGATTGTTAACATTGTAATCAATTTGTTTTTTTCTTTACTTTGAATAACCATATAAAAGGGTACATTAAATAAATAGTTAGTAATAACAAGTTTAATGCATAAATTATTTTTAACGTATTTTCTTCTCTAAGAATATTATAAATTAAAAAACAATGTATGATAGTAATAAGAAATTGAATTAAACTGCTGTAAAGAACTTACTTATTTCTATTATGATGCAAATAACTATTGATAAGAAAAAAAATAAATTCAATTTGAACGTGTAGCAAGTTTAAGTTAAATGAAAAAAAAACTTTAAATTATAAGTCAATAAAACTTATTGTGTAGATAGATAGAAAAATTTATTTTGCTTTTATTACGCTCAATTCATTGCACGCAATATATTACTGTATTGGTAATTTTTTCGAACGTAAATCTATGTATGTATAAGTCTAAATATTTGGATCCTGTGGCTTAGTATGTACCTTATATTTTATAGAAAAAACGTATTTCTACGTTAAGTTTATTTTTAATGTATTTAATATTTTTTATTTTTTAATGATATTTTTTAATGTGTGTTTATAATAATTAAACTTTACCAATGTTTAAATATATAAATAGTGAAAATTAATATATTCTAAGTTATAGAGCATAATATTTTCTATCTAAACTAATATGTGAACTCCAAAGACGACAGAGTTGACGTATCAGAAAAAGTCGTATTTTTTAAATCAATAAGAACATACGCTAAATATTTACATATATTTTTATGTATTAATTTTATTTTATTACAAAAAAATTGTATTTATGAAAAGTTAAAAGTAAGAATTATAAAGTCAAATATAATTATTATGGTAAATTTAAATAAAATTTATGATAAATCTATTAGGGTTGTCTTAATAACTATGTGTGATAAAAAAGAAAGCAACGAGTTTTTGATCAATTGTGGTGTAGAAAATGCAAATGTAAGTTAGACTATCGATTTAATAAATTTATACGTACGCACTTGAACGTGGAGTCGTGTAATCGCGAAAATTTTGTAGAAAACGTACAAAATGCGAAGTTTTTAAAACGAGCAAAGTTCTAGCCATATTTTTACCGTCTATTTCCAGTAAAGAAATATCCTTGTGTCAAATAAAAATATTTTATTATTCATATTTTATCGATGTTCTATGAACTGCTAAAAAGAATGGCTCCACCCCGGAGACGTTTATGTGTTCACGCACGCATGCATACAAGCGTTCGCACTTTATTTCGCGCGCCTTTCCAATTGTCAGTATCTAAGACATCATTGGTGAAACATATCGCGCCGATCGGAAACAGTCCCCGGAATTGTCACGTCGACCCAGCAATACCGAGTCTTTAGCACGTCCAGGAAGCAGGAAGTTGGTAAAAGATCCGGACTGTCGAGATGAACTGCTTTGTACCTGCAGTTTTCATCTCTCCGAGTCTCACAATCCGTGGTGCTGGAGCCGGAGCTCTCGCGCGGTATTTGCCGGACGGGGAAACAATTTTGCATTCAGAAGGGTCACGCTACTACACATGCATTAGTTGTACCTGTCCCACGTATACCGACACATTAATCGGCGTACGTGCATACACACTGTGCGTACGGCTATGTAGGTCGACAAGCATTGCTCCATTTATCGCATCCGATTTTTGCAACTCCTACACTAATTCACGTTGCTTCCGTTTTTGCATGGGTTTTTGTTTATGTTTGCGCGCACCTCGGCTATTTACACAAGTTTTATGTGTGTGCATCGACGTAGATATTTTCTTTTCTTCGTTCCTGTTTACCTTTTGGCGACTCGAGGTAGATTAGTCTTTTGCAGTTCATTGGTTATTATTGTATTATTAATGCGAAAAATATACACTTGAGAGCGCGGGTGCACACAGGGGCAAGATTTTTCAAGGGAGATCAGGTTTTGGTGTGCCTACGTGTACGCATACGCCTATAAATATACATATATATATATATACACATGTAGCCAATACGCGGGCATTTTTTATTGGGAATTCTAAAGAGGGAGAGGATAAAAGCAAAATTCGTGATACGTGGCCTGCTGAGAAGATTCGAGTGCTTGTTCGGAGTATTAGCTCTGCAAAAAGGCCCAGTTACATATTGAATATCTTATTTCCTTTTTTACTCTACCGGAGAACTTTAAAGTACGAATTTATTGGTACTTTCTCGAGTATCTTGGAAACGTTTCTAAAGTTTTTTAATGTACGGTAAAAGACTGTATTCACTTTTTGCCCAGTTTCGAAAATAATTTTATATACTTCAATATTTTTCCATTGTTAATAGCACAATTTTGATTTCTTTGCTACTAAAAATATTTTATCTTAAATTGATAAAATGAAGTTTATTAAATTAAAATTGGTTATTCATAGTGCACCACATAAAATATAACTAGTAAGTTCATAGTTTAGTTTTATAACTTATTTATAGGGTAGACTATTTTCTAAACAAAATTTACTTATGTAATATGTTTTTATATTGTAGGGTCAATTTTTTAAATATTAATGAAAGTATAATGAAATATTGAAAGAATTTTTAAATACATTTATTCCATTTCAATTGAAGTATATCATTTAAAAAAAATTTTAATGCTATTTTATATTCATTATATATCAAATTCTGAATATTCAGATAATTTAAATGAAAACTTGATTTTTTCTTATTTAAAAATTTAACTAATTATATTTTAATACGAAATATGTCATTTCATATCAATACGTACGTCAATTATGTCTGATTCTGATAATATAAAAAATGGATTTTGATTAAAATATAATTAATTTAAGCTGTATCGAGAGTTTCTTACGTATTACATATATATTGTATTTCATAGTATTTTTGCAGAATGGTTTTTATAAAATAGCTGAATAAAACATCTATTATATTCAATTTTAATAACAAGACAAAATCGATGTTATATAAGGAATGCGTACACATATATGTGAATGTATATAGTAATTATTTAGGTATTTACTTAAATTAATGTTGTGAAAGCGAACGGAACGAAATAGAAATAATTTCCGAGACAGCAAATTTTCAATAACTCTACTCTGTCATATCGAGCATCGATTTGCGGTTTGAAATTCACTTGAGTATATTAGATTATAGAATTCATGTATTTCGAGTGCACACAATAAATTACTATATATCGCACAGGAACGCGACGCTCGACAAGCATGAAGTTGCAACTTTTCTTACCTTTATCCGCAATTCGACAAGCAAAACGTGAAGGAAGAAAGGATCGAAACGTAAACTCACCGTTTATACGTATACAAGAATTAGCGTGCATGTGTACGTTGTTGCTTCCATGTAGGAAACACTAATCACGTTTTGCCCTTTCGGAGACCACTAGCGTAGAAGGAACTTGTGGGAATACTGGAGCCATTATGATTCATCTAAAAGCGCACATTTGTACTACCGCATTCTCATAATTTCTCTCTCTCTCTCTCTCTTTCTCTCTTTCTTTGTGTAATTAAAAACACATGCAAATACGTTCACCGCTATCATGTTTACGCATACAGAAATACACGCGCTTACTTATGCATAAACGCATACAATAAATAGACACATGCATTAATTAGCTATAAATACGTTAGATGGCGCTTGTGTAATCACAATAGAAAGGGCTGATTTTAACGTTTTGCCCGGGAAGGGAATGATTTTAGATTCGATATAAGGGTATGTAGATAAACTCTACTTAGTATTCCGAACCCGTTTTTCATTTTATTTTCAACAGAATCTTCACCTCTACAGGGGTTTTGTAGTTACATACATATAAGTATCGATCTCTGTTAAACCGTGACAAAGTCGTTGCGGTTAAGGCATTCGAATGATCCGATCAATTTTTCCAAAGCATCAATATAGTTTGGTGTTGCTTAAATTTGTCACGAACTTACTAATATTTCAAGTTCATTAACCTTTTTGTCGAGGCCGAGATGTGAGTTTATTCATCAGTAATTTTACTTTGGTAAATCGTACTAAGTCATGTATTAGAGAGAACAGGCCCAACAAAATCTTGTACATTGTAATTCGTAATTGTCGATAATCACCTTGTTATAATAAACTATTTTATGTTGGATTTTTTAAAATTAAAATAAATAAAAACAGGAACGGGCAACAATTATAAACTACTGTAAATCGACTTTTTTGCTCGTACACTTATCTCCTTGTTTCCTTCTTGATAACCTTTGGCAAGGTTTGCTGCTAATAAGACTGTTCTTAGTAATTGAGCAATTTGACCTTAGTAGATTATCTGAAGGTCGCTATACTTAAAACTCGTAAATACGATAAAAGGTTAGAATGCGCCAGTAACATAAATCTGAATTTCAACGTGCCTATTCAATCTCAATGTAAATATTTCGCAGTCTATTCTCAACTTTTGGAAAAAGTAAAAATTTCTTAATGTAGCTTACACCTTTTTAAAATAAATTTTTACTACTATTGGAAATTATAATAAATCATTAGAAGAGTAATTATTTTTTCCATAAAACATCGTTACGTAAATAATTGACTAGCAATTATCAATTAAAAATATTTAGTTTATATCAACTTGAAAACATTATAAGTTTCACGTTGTCTCTGTTATCTATAATCAATCTACTATCATACACGAAGTATATTCATTTACTTAATAACATAAATACTAATTAGATACTAATTAAATAAATTTAAAGTTTCCGTATATTTTTTAACAGATAATCCGGTTCCATACAACGTCAATATTTTCACCTTTTACACAATACTTATATTTTACATCGCTAATTCATTGATTATCGTGCCTCTTGGTTGCAATATTTTTAATATTTCCAAAATATTATTCGAAGTATGTTCATATAATTCAGAAAAATCTTTCTTTGTATTTTTCAAATTTAACTTGATTATTCATTATACAAAGAAACTACAGGTGAATTCTTTTATTTAGATATATCTATTTGCGGTGTTTTTAATTTGTGAATCCCACTTAATCTAGTTTTTTGTTGAACTCTACTGATATTTTCAAGGAATGATATATTTTAAATGCCAATGTACAAATTAGATTTCACACGTAAGACATGAAAAATGAGAATGAACAATGAAACAGATAGAATTGTGAGCTTCTCGTTTAGAGGGCGATAAAAAACTAACTCTATCAACGTACGCGACCTGCCACGTAAAAGAGGTATAAGTACTGAAATTGTAAGCGTGTTAAACTCAGGAAGCTTTTTAGCGGTAACTAGCGATAAGTTTTAAAGCACAGAAACTGTGGAGTTTGACGGTACTGAGCTTCAAATCGAGATTAGAAATGTTAAACTTGTTGACTTTTCACACGGGACCCGAAGACAATATATCGACTATTCTCGAAGGTAAAGTCTCCTGCGTTCATAAGTGATACTTCCGCATGGTAAACCTTTGAAAGTCAGACTATCCAGCTATTCAGAGCTGATTATCCCTGGGAGAAGACAGCGTCTGGAAGGGGGGTATAATGGGCGCCGAGAAGTGGACACCCTGGCTCTTGTTACAGTTCCTGACTAATCGTGTCAGGATGAAGAAGACTTCAGAGGACGTGTAGTCAATCGCAGGAGAAGAAGTAATTGTGTTCATAGCTAAAGACGTGCTATCATTATGGATGAGAGGGGTGAAGAGTAATGTAATAGAATGCTCTCAAAAGGTTTCGACAATAATATACGTTCATGATTTTTTAGATTGCACTATGAAAAGGCTGTTCTCTATTTCTTTTCGATATTTCTGTTGCTTCAAGTATTACACAGATAAATATCTGATTGCGCTTACTAATAAAACGTTCGTGTAGTTAAAGCGGTAAAGTACTCCGATAAACGTAATGAATGTTAATCTATGATAATGTGTAGGTGATTATCCGTAGGTACAGGAATGTGTGTGTATCTTGTTGTAATTGTTCAAGAGTGAGGGGGAAACTGTGGTTGTGGTGAAAACTGCGATACTAGTACTATTTTAGGATAGAAGGAAGTAATTAAAATTCGTTGAAATGAATGGATGTCGGTTTAACATGAACAAAAAAATGAATCTCATGCTGTACATGTTGTGTGAGTTTAACAGTATAAAAACTTCGCCCAAAAAATTGTGTTAAGAAGCATACTGTTATGGGTCATTCAAAAATGTATTTTAAAGCGTCGAACATTGTAATGTAAGCTATGGAAATCAATCAAAGAAAAAATACTTTGGGAAATAATCGGCAGTATTAAAACATACTCTTTGTAGAGTTGTATTATATTAAACTTATGGTATTTATTATTTTAATTTTATTTATTAACATTCAAGAACAAGGAATTCAAGAAAAATAAATTCAACAAAAAAAAATTAGTTAACTTAAAAAAATTTTTTTAATTACTAATTTAATTATTAGTTTTTAGAGTTTAAAATTTTTTATTGTTGTCAACAAAATTATTACAAATACCCGTATCAAAATTAGTATTCGTAATATTAATAATAATAATAATAATAATTTAATTGTTTTAATTAATCATGTGCATATATATCAAATAAAAAAAAAGAAATCATATAAATATATTTTAATTTAAAATTCTAAAAATAATAAATTGAAATATTAATTTAAAAATCTAAATCTATACGAATAATTATTGGAAATAAATTTCAACAAAAATTTAACTATTTAAAATTAAAAAGTACATAAAATATCTTTTTTTAACGTTCTTTTTTTATCGTTTCAATTTTTTCTATCTTGTACACCTACAGATATAATTCTATAAAATATTAAATTATTTACAATAACTTTTGTATAATATTTAACGAGAAATTTATATTTTTTAAGATTATGTAAAAATTATAAAGTAACATTAAAGGTGTCTATTAAATTAAAAATTACTGCATACTAAAACAGTTTAATACAAGAACGTAAAAGATGTTTATAGTCAAGAATTCAGAAAGTTTTGTTTTTGGTATTTTGTATGCACTAATTTTAGTTTCTTGCATACATTTCATTATTAATATAAGATTTGCATAAAATTTATAGCACTGTAAAAATATCTTAAACACAAATATTTTTACATCAAAGCTGCATAAGTTTATATAAAATTTTCATTAAATATAATTTAAATATATGTATAAATTCCAAATTTTAATAAAATATTATTAATAAAAGTGTTTAAAAATTTAAGCAATGTTTTTATTATAAATATAATAGGCTGAAAAAAGATGAAGATAATGAATATAACTGACTCATTAATAAATTATAAAGTATTATAATTAGACAATTATATAATTTTATAATTTATTCTGTTCGTGCAATTATTTTATATACAATATCGAGTGATAAATTATGCCATCCAAATGTATTCAGATGAATCTGAATAACAGCCCTTACTGCTTTTTTGCAATAAAAATACTTGTAATTGTTTCATATAAAATGAAATATAGTTTTTTAATCGTTTTAATTCATTTCAGTTTAAGATTATATCGATTAATTTATTTGAAAGTATTAAACAAATTATGTTCAATTTTTTAAGACATTAATAATAATGTTCTTGCAAACAAAGCTGCTAAAAATTTTTAAGCAAGTCTAAAAATAATTACAGAAAATATAATTTATTATAATTAAAGTCTGTAACATTAATTTGATTCATTGAGACTAGTTTGGTTAAGAAAAGTTTTACAAAATATAATACGATTATTATATAGTATTGTTAATAATTATTAATAACAACTACAAAGAAATAATTAATTTTTATTTCAGCATTCTATTGTAAAATAAAATGTTGATTAGTTAGTACTACATATTAAAACTAAAGTTATTTTTCAAAACTATTATGTAATAAATTTAGTGATAATATCGTAAATTTAGTGACTTATAATGATTACTTATCTATGATATTTTATCTTTTTTATTTTTCAAAATTACTTATTAATTATTCATAAAATATAGGCTTAATTATATTACTGATATTTTGCCGTTTAAATTTATGAATTTTCGTTATCAATTTGTAAAGTAAGAAAAATTTTGTAAAAGAAATTGTTTTAACTTATTAGTTTATTATACGAAGTAAATAGGAATATAATATGAGAACATTTATCTTTTGTTTAAATAACTTTTAATTTAAAGATGTATACATAAAAATTATAATTTTTCTCTCTTTTAATTTTTTTTCTTTTCATCAACCAAAACACCAAAACCGTCTTTTAATTCTAATTCTGCTTTTGTAGTCACTGAACATACAGAATTATCACTAACATCTTTGGTGGGCGGTTGGTGCCTTCTCATCGTTACTTTACCACTTCTGAATGCAATTCTGCTTACACAACCACTATCTACCTATCTTTATAATTATAGTACTAAAATCTGTTTATCACAGCAACATATTATTATGCAAAATAATATTCTAGAAGATCAATACATATAATTTTAAAAGATTAGTATTTTCTTATGAAAATACTTTTTTTTAAATATTTGAAATTGATTATCTCTTTATTATTATCGATAAAGTTTGAATTAATATTAAATTGATCTAAGTACTTACTTGATTTAGTTTATTAATTAAACAAACTGCTCAATATATTTTTCTATAAAATTAATATTTTTATTTTAACCGATTGATTTCGATTATAGTAATTTTAGGTAAAAATTTTTTCGTATTTCGGTTTTATCACTACAAGTATGGCTTCGAAGCTTGGAATTTATCTTTTTTTAATTTTATATATAATATAACATTCCTATTTATAAAATTTAAATTTAATCTAGATATTTAATCACAAATGATATTTTCAATTATTAATTTTAATTATATTATAAACGTTCTATATTTAGGAAATAGGTTATGATAAATTAAAATTTCTTACTTCGAGTTTCGACATTAATATTAGTTATGAAATATCAAATCAAATAATAGCGTATTTAAAACTATAAATTTCGGTGACTGTATAGAAGAAAACGTTTTAAGCAAATACAGATTCCCTAAAAAGAAGCCACAATCAATTTAAAACTCAAGTGATGTTTTTGATACATTCGAATAAAGAATTTTTTAATAAATATCATAAATCAAACAGAATTTAACAAAATGGCTGTTCCATAAATATTTTGAAGTATATAACTTCAAAAAATGTTCCTTCAATATTTAAATAAAGACTTTGAATAATTTCAAGCCTTTCGTGAATGCTTTCTATTTTAGCTATTTTAACGAAAGCAATTTTAAATAATCTTTTCAAGGTTTGCTTGTACTAGCAGACAGCTGTATGGATTATCTCTAAAATTTACCTATCCATATCATTATTTAAATTCTCGTTTTTACAATATATTTCAGTTATGTGAATTTTTTAGCGGAAGAATGTGGATAAAAAAATGCGCCAAGATTAACAAGATTTTGGTTGTTATAATATAATAATAGTTCGTCCCTTTTACATTACATGGTTTATTGCGTTTTTCAAAATTTTTGATTTATCGATATTTTATTATACATTTTTAATATATGTTATTATGAATGATAATTTAATTTATGAGTAAATTTAATAAGAATAAAATATTGATCCGATAAATTGATAAGTTCAAGGGAACAAATTGGAACATCGGATTTTCTTAAAAAAATCTGAACAGCACTAACATGAAAATAGTAAATCCAAATATTGGTAATAACATTCTATATTTCATTACCTTTTTATAGCAAGATGTGAATCTGTTAAATGGAGAGAATAAACAAGTGACATGATATTTTATGAGACAAATCCATGAAGTCTTATCTATACTAAAAGAAAATTCTTGCTGTTCACTAATAAAAAGAGGATATTAAATTGGTTATCAACTAATCATTGATATGCAAAAATATGGTGATTACTTAACAAATTAAATTATTTTATTTTATTAAAATTCAATCGATATTTGAATGTAAATTTATTTCAAAATACTTTCTTGATTTTTAATAAAAATGTATCATCTATTTGTAAAAATAAAGAGGATTTCATTTGCTTGAAAAATTATATTCTTTGTAAGTTTCTTTTGATTACATAACTGTTTTCATTAATTATGAAAAGTTGACAAAAAATGTTTCCAAAATTAAGCAGTTTGTTCAAACAATATATTTTTTACATTGCATCATTATATCGGTATGCATCATTATTTGCATACCAGTTATAAATAGTCTATATTAATTATTTAGTCAAAATGATTGATTTTACACCGATTTAAGCAAATTTTAAATAGTTAGAATTTTATGAACAAATTTTCATAAATATTTCAAAATAAGCTTACACAGTCTAGATTAATAAAATATTTTATACAATGACAGGTACTTGGAATCCGAAAGATTGATATCGTAAATTTATGTTTAAAGAGAGTATCGTTTTAAAATAAAATATGGCTTAACTAATACGAAATTTTTTAAATTATAAATTTTGCTGTTGAAAAAACGAAAGATACAAGATAAGCGTTTCCAGTTTAGAGACAGATAAATTTGTTTACACAATAAATTTTTTAGATATTATAAAATATAATTTATGTTAAAGAATTTGTGTGTAGAAAATTTTTTAATTGCACAAAAAATAGTTTTATACATATATTCAAATTTAGTTTACTAATATTATTGGTAAATTACGAAAAATCAAAAATCAAATTATAATTAAGTTGAAAAGCTACGATTTAAGGGTGATTATCCACAGTATTATTTTTATTTAATGCAATAAGTATTTCGTAATTGTTCTAAAATAATAAATATTCGACATAACTTATTCGATGCAATATAGAAAACTATTTTTTCAATTCACAAGTATCTCTCAAAAAATCATTGATTTATAAAACGTGTTATATGTGATTCAATTACGTGATTTGAAAGATATATATTAAATTATAGGGAATAATAATAGATACTAAGCTATCGTCTGTAATGTAATATTTAATATACAACTAGGCTTTACTATACTTCTTGGAAGAGCTGAAACTGTGTATTGAGTGTAACCTGAGGGTGCGAATTGAGTGCGCATTAGCCAACAAGAAGCAATTACATGACACTAACACCATTGTAGAAAATCGTAAGAAAGAAAGTTAAAACTGAAGAATATTGATCAGTAGTTACAAGCTCATCCTAGAAAATTATGATTATATGATCATGAAACATTTTATGATTATATAAGTGCTTTTAAATAATTTATATCTAAAAGCAAATGCATATTAAAATTTTATTTAATGCGAAATGCAGAGTAGTTTAGAAATTTTCAATTATTTTACTTCTTTTTTGACATTGATAAGGATAGATGTAGATCGATCTGAACACATTATAAATTGAAATTATAAAAAACACATTGAAATCAGTAGAATATCTATAATCTTCTTTTGTTTTTATTTCTCCTCAATTTATTTTAAATCGTTGAAGCTTAAAGAAAAAGAATTACATTTAAGATTTTTTTTATTGTAATAAATAGTTTTGACGATAGGACAGGTAGTGGCGTAACATATGTCGAACACATGTGAGGGATTAGTAATGAGCGTACCTGGAACCGCAGGTAGGCAACGCCTTAATCGAGCAGCCGCGTGTCGACAATGGAAGTTTAGACATTGTCTTTATATATTATAGGATAATTAGGACAAGACGAGTGAATCGGACCTCCACCCAAGATTCAGATTATATAAGCTTTTTTCCTCGCGCATGACACGAAGGAGTGTTTTTTACGTCGAGCGACGAGCGATTTTGAACATCTGGAAATTTGTAAGGAGGAAAAGGGCACGACACGCGAGTGCAGATAGATTTTCGGTTTAGTTCTGCAGCACAATAGCGGTGAACGTAGTGGCCCTTTTCCTCCAGCCGATGCTTGCGAGTGCCACAATAAAAAACAAACAATTATATACGCGAAATCGAGAAAACGAAATTCAACGTCATACTTTCTGGATTCCGACAACCCCGCGACGCTATTCTCAATAAATAGCATTTGTGTAATTATTAACTTATTTTTCATTATTAATATGTATATATATATGCATATAAATATTTATACTATAATTTTATATATATATTTCTGTATACCTAATATTTATAATATTTACAAGAGTGTATACTTAAATAATTCAAACAAATATACATTCCTTAGCAGTAGTGTAGCCATATGAATGCTTGGTTGTATATATACATGTGCATATACATACACACATACATATTATATATATATATGTATATGTACATAAATAGACAAGAATAATTTGCTTTTACAATTGAAATATCTTACTATAAGTACCAAAGGGAAATATCAAATCATCGAATGAACTTATAATAGTGAAACTTCTTACGAAACATTTTCTACCAACTTTATTTAACTGCAAGTCTTTGTATATAATATAAAATGATAAATTCATTAAAAAATATGTCAATTTAGTAATATTAAATTTTATAGATAAACTTCCACATATTTTGAAAATTTGTTAACATCAATTAATTATAATTGTATTAAATAGCATTTAGCTTTTGTTTCTCGAAATATTAGACAAAGTATAATATAAACGATTCTCTTTACTTATTCGATAGTCCTTTAAATGTTACTATCTAGAATATTATTGCCATTGGCTGCTTATATGACCATCTTTAAGACGAGAGCCATCTTTAACAGTTGATGTTATATGTAGTAAACGTGTATAACCTTCTTGGCTTTCCCAAGCGTCCAGATTTACGACATTCGTATAGGCGAATGATGAAGCTTCTCCTACCTTAGCATATAACCGCTTAGTACATAACCGTCAACCATTCGCGTGCATTGCATCGTATTATGCATTTCAAGATACCGGATATTAAACTGAACTTGTGGGTCCCAACGCTCTTACTCATTCTTGCCAACCCACATTCAAATTAGATTCTATTTTACAATGTACGCAGTTTTGACAAACTTATTGATTTAGCTAATCATTTTAAACAAATTCCTATTTGAATTGCGGCACTATGCTTTATATTATTTATCAACAAACATTATGTAGGAAAAGTTATATGTGGTTAGTTGCAGTTTAAAATTCGCTGTGTATTGTATCAATAAATTAGTTAAAATTACAAAACACTGTAAAGATATTAACAATTCTTCAAAGATGAAATGAGTAATTCGATTCATGGTTAGATATTACATAAGCCTCAATATATGTCAACCTGTAATAAAGTTTGTATGAAATTTAGCCAATGCTTCGTGACGAATAAACACAACCGTACAGTATTTTTATGGAACGACATGTGTGTTTGTCTCAGATTTGTATGCATTTTGCCTTATAGTTATGTTATCTCGACCATTATCTATTACTTTCCTTCTTTTGCAATTATGTCTGTACAGAAAAGCACATCAGCGTGCGAGCTTAAGTGAATAGTAAACTTTAAATGTGCTTTTTGTATTTTCCGTCCGCAATCCTCCTTGGAACGTTCTTTTCTACTAACCTTTTGTTTTGTTTTTTCTTTAAACTACATGGTTTGTTATGTTACACTGCTAAAGCATATATGCTTTATTGCTCATATGCGCGCCCACGCACCCACAAACACACGAACACATATATTTACATTAATGTAAATATACTTTTTATAAACAATCAATAAAATTATACCAGGTACTTAAATAATATTAATACTTGACGATATAATACAGACTAAAAAAGAATTTTAATTGGAATTTATGACGACTATAATTTATAAATATTATCTCGGGTATAAAATTTTTTTTTTAAATTATGTAAAGAATTTTTATATATATAAACATTAAAACTAAATACGAGGCATGTATATCTAATAAAATTTAATAGAAATCGTTTTTCAGAAAAATAATCAATAAAAAAATTTAAGTAAAGCATCCTTTGAAAGACCTACAATCCATAGTTTTTGTGTTTTAAAGCTTTATTCTCTTTATAAAGTATTTCTGATTGCCATCTAAACTGTATCTTTGATTAAAAATTTTAAGATAATAACAATCAAATTATTTTTAAATGTATAAATATTAAATTGTAATTAATATTCTTTACTTTAAGTTATAAAAATATAATATTTTCGAAACATTTTCCATTTTTAATAACATACTACTAAATGAAATAATTAACATTTTTCATATTATATGAAATATTCAATTTTTAACCGACAAATTTATACTTTTATCACTATTTCGATTATAGATTTACAGGAGTGATATATCGCAAACAAAAAATTATTAATATTTTCTTTTGATTTATAGGAATTGAACTGAACTATAAATTTAACTTATGGAAGATCATTATTTAATAAAAAATTATAAATAAATAAACTAATGAAGAAAGTGAAATAAATTCACTAATGACTTACTGTGAGAATGATAAAAACTACATTTATTTCAAAATATGTTTCATTAAAAAACTGGTTAAAGTAATATATTAAGATAATAATTTAAATAATATGTGGGTAACTTTATTTGAAACAATAAATTTATTATTTCTTATTTTAAATTCAACATTTGAAACTGAAATATATATTCTTTAAACGAATCAAGTTTTTGTTAAGCCTTATTTACAAATACTTGGAGTGAATAAAGATATATTGGAAATATATTTTTAAAAATATTAATACAGTATTATTTTTTAAAAGATTTGTTTTTTTTTCACTTATTATAAAGTAATAAAATTAAAAAATAGATAATTTTTTTATTTTTACAATTTGAATTCTAAATTATTAGTCATTGTTTCATTTTTTAATTAATCACCTTCTTTCAATATATTATATTACGCAGTAATAACATTTAATATTTTAAATGTAAGAAAAAGAGACGATAAGAAATATCCGTAACTTTTTAGAATTTTCATCAAATTTTCAATTTATTAATAAAATTAATAATAATAATAGCAATAATAATAATAATATTAATAATATAATATTAATAATAATATTAATAATAATAATAATAATAATAATAATAATAATAATAATAATAATAATAATAATAATAATAATAATAATAATAATAATAGAATAAGAACACAGGCAATAATAACTGTAAAAATACTTTTAATTGTTATTACGTCTTTTATAAATACGTTTATGTTTAGTGAAACGTTTAATACGTATAAACCTTTTCGAAGAGTGAAAATGCTAGAAAAAATTCAACGCATCAAGAGTACTTTAAAATAAATGCAGTTTATTGGATTTATACAATCGTGTGTGCTTACAAGCTGGTCAATACTTTAAGCGTGCGACAGCTGATATACATTTGTTCGAACAATTCGTATTACCTGAGAAATTAGATTCATTTATCATTCTCGTTCATTATTGTGTACGCTGTCATGCATAATAGCTTTAAAATATACGTTCAATGAGGTAGGAGTGATAACCGTTGAATTTTCCGTCCGTCAAATTAAATATCATAGAGATTTTTCAAAATTCAAAATGAAATATTCACAAACATCAGATACTCAGAAAAAGTGTTATGAAATAAGCGTTTTTCTTTAATAAGATTTAATTAAACCCACAGCAATATAAAGATACAGAACACGAAGCATTTATTTTGAATACTTAACTTTAATCTACAAATACTTATATTTCATATGAAAAAATTATTTAGAAAAGAATTTTTTTCATAAATTTCATAAAGTTTATATTTGTATTACAAATATTGATACAAAAAATTAGATATTTTATAAATAATATTTCCTTTAGTTTAGCATAGTATATCATTTAGCATATTGTTAAAGTTAATTTTAAGTTTTTATTTAAAATCAAATTTATTTATATCAGTACATTCGATTAATATAAATTCTGAATTTTAATTATCTAAATCGATATCATTATAATGCACTGTATTAACATTATAATTACGTTTTTAGATATTTATTCATTTAACACGTCATTTAATTATTTATTTTTTTAAATATTATTATGAATATTTAACAATAATAATGAAAATGAATATAAATATCGTGAAATCTTTGGAAAAGTGGAATCGATTTATTCAAGTATTCGTTAAACTGTCTATTAAAATATCTTACAGAAGTTTAAAGAATTTTCAGTTTCATACAGGAAAAAATGGTGAGGCGTTATCTTTTACGCTCCCAAATAGAATACATTTTAAATTTTTATTCAGCACAGGATGGTTGACATCTGTACAAGATATGTTCTAATATTATAAATATATTCAAATAATCTAACATTACCGTAATATAAAAAATAAACATAAAATCAAATAGAGCCAGTATCAGAAAATAATATAATTTCCTGACCTAGGTATCAGGACGTACACAAAATGTTCAATTGAATATAGATTATCTTGCAGATTATAAATAGAGTAAACTTCTGGATTACTTAGGAAATGTATTTAGATTTATACTTATGTATATATAATCCATGTACTCATAACTAGACACCTTATATTACATAAAAATAAATTGACTAAAGCCTTTTTCGTACCATTCATTTGGCATACCATAGATTCCACTAATTTTTTATAAATTTTAATTAGTTAATAGATGATAAAACTAAAAATGAACGAAAAACTACGTTATCTTCGGCGTGGGAAAGGATTTAGGGTTCAATGAAATTTAAACAAAATATTTTAATGGTTTTAAACTATTTATCGCTGCGGCATTCACAATTTTGAAGTAAAGCAGGAAGGTAAGCTACTCAGTTCGGTAATTTGTGACAAACCAAAAACGAAAGCTAAGTGAAGTTCGGTACCCGTTATCTCAAGTTTATTTCTTCTCCTCTTCCCTCTTTTACATACAAACATTTGTACAGTAGCGATCTAAATATCAAACGGTTTTGCACGGTTACAATCGCGAAAATTCACATTATAATTGTTTATTTATAAGCCGTTCAATTGTTATTAGTCGTTGCGCAACTGCGGCTGTTGTCCCTTCGCGCTACGGTGTTTCGCAAAATTGGCCCAATTCGACCGTCGTACGAAAATTGACTCTCGGGTTTTATCGTCAACAATTGTTATTATGCAAGATTTAGCTGAATATGTAACTTATAAAAATAAGGTTAAAAATCTGCAGTAACATGTAGGAAAGGAGAAGGAAGTAATTTATTTGTTTTATAATTATACTTGATATTGAGAAAAAAATTATCATCGAATCTCAAGATTAAGCATTAGTTAAGTAAACCCTTGATTAATTAACTAATTTTAATAGAAAATAATTGATGGAAAATTCATAACATAGAAAAAAGATAAATAAAAATGAAATGAAATTTTATAGTAAAACAGTAATTACTAAGTCATTATCCTGAATTATAATCGTAATTTTGAGAGTCTTAAAGGAAAAAATTATTAATTTAAAATTTAAATTAAAAAACAATTATTAATTTAATAATATATACTGTTCTATTTGATGAACTATTAATATTTGACATTTTTAGATGTAATTCGTATAAGAAGAAAATTTGTTTGTACAGATTCAGAGTGGGATATATCGTATAGTATGCATAAAAACTTCATGAGCTATCTTTAAACTAATATTTGTTTGCATTGTGATAGATAAGAAAAAAATTGATTCAGAACAGCGAATATTTTTTAAATACATAACTGAAATAAAAAAGCCTACAAATATTATGAATAAATTGTAGAAAATATAAAAAGAAAAACTCATTTCATAAAAAATCTGCAACACAAGAACATCTACCTTTTTAATTCAATTCTTGAGGGATTCTATATGAATAATCAGAATATTTTAGTGCAGTATTATGCCAAATAAATTATTAGAGCAACTAGATTCTACAGTTTTTATAAAATTATAATATTTTATTTTTTATTGGTCTTATGTATCAGTATTATTATTCAACAAGTAGTAAAAATAGAAAACATTGTTCATGAATAATTTGCGAACAGATATTGTCTTTAATGTTAATACTAATGTAATTATGTTGAGGAGGGATTAGATTACCACTTTAAGTTAAGCAATAAGTAAAAAAACTTTTAATTTCTACAAAAGATAGTAAATATACACAAAAGAAAGTTTAAGAGTAATAAATATATTTATAAGCAAACTTATTTAAATTTATAAATAAAGATTTACCGATAAATATTTTCAAAAGATGATATATAAAATAGAATACTCGATAATCTAAATGAACGAATTGAAGGAATTTTTTTAAAACTAGTACCGTAAATTCAACAATATATTAGAAAAATGTTATTTTTTCAAATAATCTACGACGAATGTTTCTAAGAGTAAAAAAATCAAAAAGAATGGAAAATGCTTTTAGAGGGTAATATATGCTGAGTTTCAAATTGACACTTTAAAAGGTCTATATGCATGCGTGAAAGCTTTTTTATTTTCAGAAAAAAATATATACGTGCATTTGCATTAAATATATTTAATCGCAAACATATATATGTATGAAAATAATTACATGTACGATAATAATATTTATTTAGTAACAATATTATAATAAGCGAATACGGCAAAAGCTGATGTTTATTTTGCTAGGTATTTCCTATACAGGTATTTCCTATACAGCTAATCTTTATTTTATTAGGTATTTCTTATGCAGACTCGATTATAATGCAAATAATGATCGTTGAAATAATATTGAAAAAATTACTTCAATATAGATAATGAGAAACTTTTATTTTAGGTACATATACGTATCAAATGATTATTGAAACTCAGTGAAATGTCGTCTTACAGGCGAATTGGGTACGCGATGTAAGTTTATATGTAAGAGCTTATATATACATTTTCTTTTTTATTTACATACCCGTAAATTATTAGTACATTTGATTTATGAATACGACTTTTTCAAAATGATATTTAAAAAAAACTTCACGAAGAAAAACAGAATATAAACTTTATTTATATAAATTATTGTAAATATAAATGTATAAATGATCTGATAAATAACAACTTTAATTATCATCGAAGCTTGAAGATATTTGAAGAATATATTGTAAGAAAATAGTCACAGTAACCACCATAATAATCATTGTCATATTGATCTTAAGGAGATAATTATTCAATTAGTTGATATAGTGAAAATATACTTTATAAACTAAAATTATTGTAATTATTAGAAAATTAGGCGATATCAGTATTCCACTTATTCATTTTAAAACAGTAAAATCATTTAAATTCAGAAAAATGCACTATTATCTTAGAAAACATATTTAATGAACACAGAAGAGAATATCTTAGCGAATCTTAATTTGAAGGTCTAATGCTATTCCTTAATTGATGAAATTACGAATATAAATAAATTTTAGGCAGATGCATTAATAATTGTGACAAAATATATATATATATATATATATAAAATTACGTGGTATTTTATCTTTAAGATTACATTTTAAATGTAACTATTTCAATTTTTTCAAATTTATATATACACATGTACGTAACTTCGGAATTGATTATGTAATTTTTTTTTTAATTACATAAGTTAATGTTTTATTTACTTTATAATTATATTTTATAATTAAAAGCTATTTTCAAATTAGTGAAATACTATTTTATTTATATTTTCGATAATAATTTTTGTATTCAGAATGTTTACATCGCGCATGACGCCTATTTCTACAACTTTTAACAGAATATGAATTCCCGTGCACAAAGAATCGGACGATAAAGTTTCGGATTTTAATCAGAGTATTAATGTTTCATACTCTAGGAATAGTAAATATAACGACGAGTTCTGGGCATAAACTAAACGTGACATGCCGACATTAGATTCGGAATTCAGTAACTGTGTTCGCAAAATTTGATAACGAGGTCAATTGGAAGCTTTATAAATAAAGACCTAACAATACACTGAGGCTAGGGTCTTAGTTTTCACGAAGAATTACGACGACTCTTGAACTCCAAGGCCTCTTGGATACAGGATGGGAAGATTTAGACTTATTCTTGCGATCCAGAAGTTAATCGATAGACATGCTACGTTCGGAATCGAGTACCAGGACTATTTCGATCTTTGGAATATCATGGTTTCATTTTATTTAGTCACGGATTTACCTACCATCCTCTCTAATGCACCGGCAAACATCATAACTCGCTTATGCATGATACGCATATTTTGGAAATTTTATTCCAAAATAAAACTTTATTTTTTAATAATATTAAATATAAATGCATTGATTTATATAATATAATTTAATTCAAAATTCTTGAACAAAACGAGACTTATAATTTTTCATATTCTTGTTAAATTTTCGTGAATAACTTATTGATTATTTTAGCGATTAGTTTATTTCAAATTTTCAAGACAATGTAACAATAATCTGTCTCCATTAGATAAATAAATATCTTACATGAAAAAATATTTCTAAAAAATTCTAAACCATTTTACATTTTCTTAAAAAAATGTTTATAATATTTGATTAGTATTAGTATTTTTTTTTATTATAGTTTATCTGTAATTTTAATATGATTACAAGATTATCACTCAATAAAATAATTTTTTAATTTAACAATCTGTATAGATTTTAAAATATATCCTAAAATATATAAGAATTTAAATTGATTAATTAATGTTTAGTTTATTTGACGGTCTTCTTTTATAAAAAGCTTAATAAATTTTTAATATTATAATTCTCATTTTCAAACAAATTTTATAAATATTATAATTAATTTAATAGATTCTGCTTTTTGGTAAATTAATTATCAGTCAAGAGTTTATTATCACATCTAATACCTATTTTAGTACTAATTTTAATAATATATATTATTAAAATCTTTCAGGATTTCTAATAATGTAAAGGATTAAAAACTTCAAATACTTGTATCGTTTTTGCAAATATTATAATTGATTTAAAATATATAAGCTTTATAATATGCATATTATACTTCTTTCAATGACTAGTTAAGTGCATCTCGTGAGAACTTCGATTACAAGTTGTTAACCTCATTTAGTTTCTGAAAAAATAGATGATCCTTCATAAGCATCTCTTGTAACCTTTTATAAACTTGACATTATACTAGCTTTAATATGCTTAAATTTTGAAATAAAATTATTCTAATTTATTTAATTACTAAACGTGAAAAATTATTCGTTATTATTTTTTAGAATTATACCATTATTTTAATTTAAATAAATGTAACGCCATAAATGTGCTTCTACAATTACATTTATACGACATTAGTTGTAGTATGATTTATTTTTATAAGAATTAAAAAAATTAGTGATATTTATATCCAAATTTTGTCATATTAATTATTATTATTGCTAAAATTTATCTATATATATCATTTATAAATCATTAAAATATTGTTGTCTACTTAGGTGAAAAATTTTTTTATGAATTAATGAGTGAAAAAACTAAATTTTTAGGTATTTCTATATATTTCTTTGACAGGTTTATTTTAGTGAAAGTAATATATAAAAGAGCTTTGAGAGTAAGAAAAAATTATATATAAATTTATTAAACGTCTAGAGAGGAATAATTTTAAGTATGATGCAAATTCAATAAACTTAAATTTACTACACTTTCTTCATATTTTCATCACTTCTGTATTCTAGATCGGAATATTTTAAAGTGATTTCAAAAACTCAATGTCGATCATATCAAAACTACCAATAATCCTTTAACAGCATGAAGTAGGGTTACATCGTATTATAGATATATAATTGGCATAAAATCAATTTTTTCTTCTTCTTTTATATTTTTATTGTGCTGATATAAATGAAAAAAAAAATAATATATAGTCGTAAATCGAAGCTTAAAAACAAAAGAAAAAAGGAAACCCGGAAATAGATAGAAAAGAAAGAACAAATTAGATTATGTATTTGGATTTATTTTTATCTTCAGTATCTGTAGTCTTGTTAAATAAATTGTAATACAAGTTTATAGAGCTAGAAAAAATGTATAAAATAATGTATTAAATAAAATTAATAATGAAATTATACATTATAAAAATAAAATTTAATATAAATAATTAAATTAGAATCAAAATTAATGAGCTTTATATGAACTATAAAAGAGTTATATATATGCATAGATTAATAAATATATATTTTAGATTTGATTACCATTAGATCTAATTAATTGCTTTTATGGGTGACATATAACAATTTGTAGGGAGCACATCGTAAAGTCCAACCAATAGTCTCTGTGGATTTCAATTTTAAGCCTGTGAAATCCTTAATGACAGATAATAATATATTACATTCAAAATATTGTAAGAGATAAAATGCGTGTTTGCATTCTAAAAATGATACAATTTTATATTTCTTCCGTAAATCATAATTTAATGTAGAGTTTACGGATCTGAAGTGGAACAGAAAAAAAATATGTGATGTAATACATTTAGGAAGAATATTAAATACTCATTATAAGCGGTATATTATATACATCTCTAATTCTATGAATAATAAGAGATTCGTCAGTTATAAAAATTAGTAGTGATATAATTGAATTAATATCACCGCATTATAAAATTATATAATTTTATTGTTATAAAATACTGGTTTTACAAACGAGAGATAAAATATTATTTGTAAGTAGATATTAATATATATTTGTTAATTTCTGTTCATTTTGTTTATATCGATGTTTTTTATATAATAAATGAAGAAGGAAATGCAAAAAATGTAAAAAGTTTGGTTAAGTATTAATGTATTATTATATTAATATATTATATAATTCTGTATAAACAGATATATCTATAATATCGAAGAATATTTACTGCACTCAAGATGATAAGAATAAAATTTATAACAAGTTGATATATAATAGTTAATACAAAAAATGAGTAATTCGTAGTAATTGGTAAGTGTATGACAATCCATATTCTAAATGAATTATGAAAAAGAGATAATTTATATTTTCGAATCAGATTGATTATTTAATTGAAACGAATAGTAAATTTAGTAGATTACTTTTGAATCATGAATTAGTATTTTATGAAAATTATTTTATAAAAAATTTCTAATTCATATATGAGAACTTACTCTTGCTAAAATATAATTTCCATAATTTTGGTTACTTATTTCACATTTTGTAGCTTCTTTTTTAATTGGTTTTGTTTTCTTTTTTATTAATTTAATTTTACATTTTTACTCTTAAGTTTAAAAAGTGTTATTACTTTTATGATTACATCGAATTTGATCAATAATTTATGCCAACAGTACTATTGAATTTAATTAAACATATATTTATTAGAGTATCAAATTGTACTCATCTACATCAATTTAAATTAGATAAGGTTAGTGAATAAATGTTACAGGGAGTAGCTAAAATTTTAATTAATTTCATATATCATAAATTTTTATAAGGATAAATATGAGATATAGAATTTTCAATTATGAAAAGATGCTGGTTATAATGAGACTTTTGATCTTCAATATAAATGGTATGTGAGTACTGTTAATTAAAATACCAGTATGATTTTGAGATCTATTGAGGTCAAATTGAATGAAGTGAATGTACGTGAACACGGAGGGCGAAGGGTGGCGAAAAACATGAAAGAGTAAGAAAAGAAAAGAGACTGACTTGAAAATACGGGTAAGGACAGAGACAAAGTGTCCACGCACAAGAACGAGAGGCCACCAGAAACAAAAAGAATATGGGAAGAGCTTTGATGTGTTTCTAGAGCTGCTCGTGCGAACATTCGCCAGCAGTTTCAAACACGCGTGCAACCACCATCTATTTTCAAGGAAAGCTAATTCACAAAAGTTCTTGAAACACGTATATAAGATAAATGCATTCTTTCGTGATGTACGAAATGATATGGCCTACATGTTAGTGCAGAAGATGACAAGAACTAAAAAAGGAGACAGAGAGAAGAGACAATATAAAAAAGTAATTTTTGAAAAGAAAGTAGATTGTTTGGAAAAACTCGTATGTATTGGTAAAATCCACATGTTCTAAAAATTTGTATCAAAAGTTTGATACGTAACTTCACTAAGAACTGAACCATTTATTAGTCTAGTTTATAATACTTAGAAAAATTTTACGAATTTAAAAGAAAACTTGTAATAATGTAGTTTTTTCTCAGTAAGTATATAATATAAAATATGTTTCACACAATAAAAATTAAAAAACAATTTGTAATTTGTTTTAGATTTAAATAAAACATTGATATAAAAATTACACATTCTAAAAAAACATAATGAACAAATAAATTTAATAAAATTATTTTACAAAATGACTAGATTATTTGTCGAATAGCAAAGGGTATTTTGTCCGTAAAGTAGAACTTATTTTTCACATTACACTTTTGAAGACTTCATTTTTTTTTTATATTTAATTTTAATGTAAAAGTTTACGTTTTGATCTAGTTTACATTAAGTATAACTATTGAATATTATTTGTTATTCACATACAATACCGATACAGACGTACATGAATCTTTTATGCTCAGATTTAGTATTGAACAATAGAGAATATGCGTGGATTTAAAATTATTTAAAAATATAAAAATCACCATAAATGTTATATTCACGTAGCATAATTTATATTAAAAATTAATTAATCTAATGAATAAAGAGATAAATGTATATCTGAACATTTGCTTGTTTTATTATTCACAATGTAAAGTAATAATTGAAAATAAAAAAAAGGTTTTGTCATTTATTTTATAAATAATATCATTCATAGATAAAGATAAAAAATATAAAACCAATAACACGAGGAAGTGAGAAATTTAATTAATTACGAGAAAGTAACATCAATAACAAATAGAGAATAAATATAAAAATAAAGAAGTAATTATAATAAATATTAATTGAAAATAAAATTTGGAAATTTAAAAAATTCAATTTATTATTGTAGCTATTTTTGCAAGCTTTATATTTAATTTCACTCTTAAAAATTCGTTCATCAATTATTTTAACATCCAATTATTCATTCCTACTAATTAAGAAACAAGCGTAGTTGTAAAACAATTTTATCATGTAGGTAACTCAATGTTCTACGTATGCTCGGATAAAGTGTACGCAATCCTTTAAAACACTCAGCTTAGAATAAATAGGTACATTAATATATATATTCTGCTCGATACACAATTATGTGTACGCGTCAATTGCACTTCCTCAGGGTTATGTGAGGACATTGGCGTCGCCTTCGGGTAACACGCGATGTTGTCTCGACGCTCTAATTGTTTGACGCGTCGCAATGGATGATAAATCGCGGCGCCGACCGCCTGGTGATTCGTTACAAATTACGCGCCGCGCAATAACTATTTGAGGGAAAAATTCAAACGTACAAGTTGTTCGCGCCTTCGTTATCAGTGATCACCGAGTAGCGATGAAGCAAGTAACAAGCTAAGGGGAGATGGTGTTGCCTGATCGAAAAGTTCATTCGTGCTGATCCTAACTTACTGATAGCAATGTTTTTCTTTTGAATAACTACTGGGTTACTTTGAATTCGCGTCAAGATTTGTTTAAGATAACATTTTTTATGCAAACAATTTAACACTTGCAAAGTCAATTAAGATTATACATTTTTCCAATTAGGCGCGTAGAAACTTTTAATTTTGTTATTTTACAAAACTTTCCATTTGTTTAAAGCGAAAAATTCTTCTTTTCATTTTCTTCAAAATTATTTACATTCTAGATATTTTGAAATAAAATTTTGTGTCTATTTTATAGTAATAACGTCAAATGTATTTACTTTTAAAAATTCTAGAATATAAAAATCATTTATTATTTTAACTTCTTTCTCTTTTATGTTTTACACAATAAATAAAATGTTTGATTATTCTTTACATTAAGAATATGTCGTATTCAAAACAGTTTATGAACCTCCTTTAATTAATTAAAATCTTATAAATTTAATTGAAATGTTAAATTATTCTATTACAAAGTTAAACATTATTGATTTTCATATATTCAATATATTTTAGATATTTTAAGTATTTAATTAATATAATTTAATTTATATTCATCATTTATATATGTATAAATAGTATATTATCTTTGATTAATTACAACGAGCAGAGTAGAAAGTTAAATTAATTTTTTTAATTTTTATTGACTCAAAGTAAGTTCTTACTGAAAATTCTTTTTCACTTACTTATTATTCCTTACACTGCAATAAAGAAAAATAGATATAATAAAAAAAAAATTTCACATCACAAATATAAGTAATATACTTATGCAATTCTTATGACAATTTTTTACAAATTAATTTATAATATTATTTATTTGTGCTATAGATACACTTTTTAAAGTATGTAACACGGAGCTTAAAGTCTTTTTAATTGAAGAGATGAATTTTAATTATTTATTATTATCTTATGCCTGCATGTTTTTTTTCACTAATCAAAATTAAAAACACGATTCAAATTTTTTATTTGTGTTCTTTAAATTTGAAAAATGATATCTCATAGTTTCCCCTAAAAGTTTAATCCAAATAAAGTATTCAGAAATGTCATAGTAAATCACCATTTTAGATAAAAAATATCTGATATCTACAAGTTTCAATATATTTGAGAGAAATTAAAAATTAATTTGTATGTATTATGAAATACTTTTATAATAATACCAATACAAAGTTGTTATACATCTATATGTGTATAAAAATAAATTATTTTACAAAGTATTAAAGTATTACAATTAAAATCAATTAAAGTTGAATTATCAACAAACTTGGAAATATAAATTTAATTTTGATTAATTTCATTACAAGTCTTGTTTTATATTTTTATAATTTTCAAAATAATGTAAAATATCAAGATTTAGCTCTTCTTGCAATTTAATTAATTTGACCTAAAGTTCTTTTACAAATTCACCTCATTACAAAAATCTTACAAAGATAAATCTAGGAAATTTTAAATAATTAACTAATTACTAACTTATTTTGTAATTGCAATAAGAATTTATTTATAATCCTAGAAATAAATATCAATTTTTAGAAATATCTATGTTTTTGATATTAAAGAGTCATATTAAATACTTTTTGTGTATTTTTATGTATATGTAAATAATATATATTTTATACATTCAGTGTAATTTTTAACGCCTAGAAATATCAAAGTAATTGTAATAATATACGAACATAAATTAATCACTGAATGTGTTATATAAAATCTTATATAGAGCTTTAATATTCACTTAAGTACCAAGGTTTTTAAATAATTTATATGCATGAAATTTTTAGCATGTATGCTATTTTTAAGGTCACAGTGTACTTAAATTTACATTTTCTCGAATTCTAAAAATATTCTTTTTTAAACTTTGCGCACGTATTTTGGACATAAATGTATGGTTTAGAACTAAATGTAGGATCATTAGAGCTTATCATATTTATTATTTAATCTTTAAAAAAACTTTGAAAAAATAAAAAATATTTTCGAAATTGTTAAAAGTTAGGAAAGTGTTTAATTAGGAAACTCTTTTAAGTATTTAGTTCATATAATTTAAAGCGAAATTTTAATATATAACTTTTTAAAGCTTATAAGAATAAGCTATATCGGTTATTTTTTTATACGTAAAAGTTATCTATACATATAGTTTCTATATATTTATAAATAATGTCCGAAATAAATTTAAGCGTTAGAAAAATACCAGTATATATATATGCATATATATAGCCTGAGGTTATGATTTTCTACTCAAAGTACGTGAGCAATATGTAAAAAAAAATAAAATATTAAAAATTTTGAGTAAATTCAAATTTCAGTAACTTATCCATAATAATATCAGCTATAATAATAATACCTTTTTAAATTTAGTTTAATGAATAGCTAATAAATATAATATTGTGAATTGAATAATATTTAGGTGATAAATTTAAAATTTTCTTAATCTAGATAATTTGTATTCAATCACAATAATTGATCTATTTACTTTAGTTTAATTATTATTTTAGTTTAATTACTTGAGTTTATTTTAAAATTTTTTAATGATCATTACTATCAAATAGTATCATATCATTATAATATATAAGCAATATAATAAATGAAACATGTAGAGAGGAAAACATTAAGCGTTGTCCGAGCAAACATAGTTATTTCATGACATGTAAAAAGGATGTACGTAATTCCTCAAACAAACACGTATTTTATCTCTTGTTATGTTCAAATATTCGCATATAGTTTTTCCAACCTCATAAATATGAGCTACCATCTTTTGTACATGGATTTTTATAATTTAGAAGCGTCAGTCACTTGGTTTGCTATGGCCAAAAACAAAACAATGAGCTCTCCCATCCTTTTGAAATTCATAATGCGTTATTTTCTCTCTCATTTTGTCTTAGTGTTTTTTGTTCATGTCATAAATCGTTAACTTGTATTCGTGATGAAGAGGGTGGAAAAAAGAGCGACTAAAACAACGTTGGTTCCATGTCGGATTCGCGGAACAATCTGAAAATGAAATAAAGCTGTCAGACGAGCTAAAGTTCGCGGTTGTCGTTTACCCCAGGGGTCAAAATTAGAGCAGATGTTAATTAAGACACAAAACGCTAGAATATCTTTTGCGTTACCGTGTGATACGAACTAAACGCATTTGGATACTGGATGGGTTTTGATTTCGCCGGATGAGGAAGTAGTTTATATTTTCGAAACTGTAGGTGGTCTTATTTGGTTGAAAGAACTCAGTGTATGAATTGTTGCCGTTTTATTTGATAAATTTTCGTACGGATCGTCATTTACTCGTCATTTATTAAAAATATGATTTACAGCTTTAAATAAAATTAGACTGACAATTTTTTAATATTCTAAGCAGAATTTAAATTACTGAAAATAGTTTATTCTCAATGGGTAAGATATTTATGAATAAATATTGGATTTTTATTGTATTATTTTAAATATATTAAGTTATAACTTTTAATTGTGAACTCAATTTCTGCTAGTTTCATATACTTTTTAATATATAAATTAATATTAATTTAGTCTTTTAATATAGAATTATAATAATGCCGATGATTGACGATGTGACGATGATGATGACGATGAGGATCATAATGACTTATTGATGTTAATTAATATTTAATGTTCTCTATATAGTATATATTTTATGAAATTATAGTGACAAAAAATTTTTTTTAAACTGATTAGTCAAGAATGAGTGTGTATACGTTATGAAATTAACTTTAAAATTATTTAGCTTACTAATAAATAATTATATAGTGAATACTTAATCTAGAATAAATTACTTTTTAATAAATTAATAAATTAATGCATGTAAATTAAATCATTATTTGAAAAATAATTGCAATAATATTTATATAATACATAATTATTATAATAACTTTTGCTTTCATTCTTTTTGATGAGTTAATTTTTATTGCTTTTCATAATCATATAATGCGTTGTTTTTTTCTAAATAATCACGAAAAAACGAAATATTTTTTTTGCAGATTTTATATTTAAAAATTTTTTTGCTAGATTTTATTTAATTTATATATTTTCTATATTATTTTTATATTATTTTATATTAATATTAACCTTGACCCGAATTTTGCAATAAAATCGTAAACTATTCCATAAATAAGTCTATTAAATATAATAGAATCAAATTATTATAATACTATTAGAATAATATCTGTATTAAAATATAAACTACATATTAGTATTCTTGAATAGAATGTAAATAGTCGAGCACTATAAAATATTTTCAAAAAAATCTAAACTTTTTAATAGTTATCGATAGTAGAAGGACATTTTAAAATCTATAGTATGTAAACGACACTGAAAAAATTCTATTATTGATCATAATATAACAATTTTCTTTCAGATTTTGAAAAATATTTAGGTATTTTTAATTATTTATTGAAATTAACGAAATTAATAATGAAATGCAATTTGTAAAGAAAATGATCTTATTCTAAAAATAAAAATATAAATTTACAAACAACAAATCCTTAAAATTATATAAATAAAATACATATATAAAATATATGTAACCCCATAAAATATTAAGAACAAAATACTAATTCCTTTTTTTCGTTTTTCAGTTTGGAGATTTATTTATTATTTAAAAAAAGATTTGTTTTTTATTTAAATATATAACATGAATTATCCCATTATTAGATAAACAGTAATGCAGAAGTTATAAAACTTATTGAAGTAGATTTAACCTACCTGACTTTGATTAATTATTTTGTAAAACTTTATAAAATTTACAAAGATGGATTTGCTATTGCTGTATACGTTTTACTGCGATAAAAGTAAAAATAAGTTTCTAAAAAATATTGCCAGTTTTTTTAAAACTTAAATTTCTTGAAGGTTGTGTTTAAAATTAAAAACACGTTTAATTTTTTAAAAACTAAAAAAATTGATTTTTTATAAGTGTGAGTAAATATTAGATATTATAAAGAAAAAATAAGTATTATAATAGGTAAAAGATAACAGTATGATATACTTTTAAAAAATATTACCTTGAGTTTACCTAGTGTTATTAATTATTAATAATTATAATTATTGCAAATGATGAAAAATCAAAGTAAAATAAAAAAATTATGATAAATTACAGTAATACCTATCATGGATTTACTACTGATCTAAGTATAGAATTTGAGTATGCGAACATTTTTCATTATGCTATTATAAATATAGGCTTATAATTAAAAACATTAAGGTTTAATGGTCTCAAAATAATCTAAGAAATTAATTGTTGAAAAAAATAAGCTGTAGGTTTTTTTATAATTTTTTATAAATTATTGAATGTTTATAAATTTGCATTATTAAATTTACGCATAATTTATTTTATGCTTTAAACAATGTTTGTTCTACAGATTTTATAAAGTTGCATTTAAAACGTTTATAATCCGACGTTCTAATTTTTCAGATCAAAATTTGACAATTATTTTTGTTAAAAACGAAATAATTAATCTTTGCTGAGATTTTAAGATTTTTCAAGGAATTTTCTTATAACAATTATATGTTAGTAGTAGTGTCGTTGTATATATTTTAGCACCCAGATTAAAGCTTGTATTTTAACTTTAATATAATTAATATAATTGAAGATACCTTAATTGACAAAGTACAAGCACTTATAAGTATAGGACCGTATTTCTGAAGTGCCAGAGTATGTGCTGATATACGGATAAAGTTCCAGTTCCACTAAAATACATACTCAACTCTTACAGAAAAATCAAACAAAAACAAGGTCTGCTCGTTTTTGGAAACAGAGGAACAATCTCACATCTCGTATCTTTTTCAATTTCCGCCTTCTTCTATAGAGTCACCGAAGTACTAGCTACGGTACTCGACTTTTAACCGAAGTCAACGCTCACTTAGGCCGAGTGCCTCGAGTTCGCATACCACCGAGCAATGCATCAGCTGTAATCACCGGTCTGCCTAACTTTATCTAGGAACAATAGATTGTGAGCAGGCGCCACATAGCGCAGAAACGCGAGAAGGTTCGGGGTCTCCAGGGAGTCGCCAATTATAGCTAGAACGTTGAAAATGAACTGAACGGGCCTTGTAAATAAGATATCAGAGTGTGTTGCGTTTATGCTCGAGCACAAACAAAGAGTTTGCCTTGATCAGTTCCCGAGTTGTAAATCATCGATCTCCAAAAACACCATTATTATACTTACTGGAACTAAGCTTTACGAGCAGAAACGAATTCACAGTTAATCGATGAAAGTATTATCGAAATTTTTTATGTAATATTTAAGGCTGATTTCATGATTATAAGCATGCCACAGTTATTAAAGTGTTTGAAGTATTTACTAAATAATATCATTGCCAATATTCTTTGATCATTTTCAATAAACACGTGAAATTTACAAATAGCCTTCTATTCGAAAACAATAATTAAACATACAATTGAATATATTTCAAAAATTATACGGGGAAGTTAAAATAAACGGTATTTTTTATTTTTTATAACACGTTTCACTATGATTTCTAAATGGTTCAAATTAAAGTACACAATATGTGTAAACATAATTTTCTCTAAACATCACGTGTACGTATTTTTGAACAAAATTCTGATTTTTTAAGTTTATAAGTGAACTTACGGTTCATTGTATACAGGTGAAGGAAAAAAGTTTTCTTGCCTATTATATTATTATCCGCTCTATTCGTAATATTCGAATTTCAAACAACTTTCCGTACTTTATTACTAAAAGTAAAATAATATATGTTATAATAAAATGTTCAAATTGTTTATAAAAGATATTTGACCAATTATTACATACTTAATTTTGATAATTTTTTTATATTGAAAAATGTAAGCGTATACGATTAAAAAATTAGCAGTATTTGTTTAAAACATATATTTTTATTTTATGCATTATAGTTTTATATGCGAAAATAATTGATTCTATTTCTGCTTATTCTTGATTTTTATTCAATTCACTTTTTTCGTTATACCTAATATATTTAAATGGAAATATAATATACAAAAAAATTTTATTGTTATATTCCATTGATTATTAAAGTATCATTTATCACTATTGAATGCAAAGTAAACTGTATTATTTTAAACTTCACGTTTCAAATTCGTATAGAGTTTTAATTCAATCGATGGGGTTTCCATACGTACCAGAACGTTATTGTGAAGAATTGTAATATTAATCCTGACAGAATCCGATTTATAGTCGATGGGAATTATTTTAGTATGAATAGTACCGGCTAAAATTGATTATCTTTATACAAAGAGTTTTATAAAAATTGAAATGCTTGAAATATCATTGCAGAATAAATAAATTAAAAATAAATGTCCTAAATTTTATAATATAAATAATACTGTTGCTTATTTTTGGAATCGTCAGTTTGAACAAATTTATAAAGTAGTACATCTTACAAAAGTGTTTTAGTTCAAAGCAATCAATGATTTTACTAAATTTATATTCCTCTACAATTTTAAGTCAAAATTGATAAATTGTCTTAGATAAAGCGTTGACTTTTTAACCTGGTATTAATTTTTATTTTTAAATTTAAATGTATCAATATAACTAAGAACCAAAATAAATTCTTATATATTTCCATTTTTATTTTTCTATTATATTGTATTTTTCGATTAAACTGTCTAGAATTTTATAGACATATAATAGTTTAGATTCTTAAAAAATTTCAACAATTAATACAAAAAACTTTTATATTTTGCTTGAAATAGTTCATTAATACTTTTTTTATATCTCTCACTAGTAATTAGAAAAAAAATAATTTAATTAAATATCAATACATTCAAATTTAAATAAATTTTTTCAATATATTATTATTGGTGAATTATTATTATAGAATGATATATATTTTATACCATATATTTGAATATTTTAAATTAAAATAATTGAGTATATTTCATATTAGATTAAAAAATTCTTTTCATTATAGCTATTCGTATATGTTCTTAAATTAAAGAGAAGACATTTGAATATACGTGTATTATTATAAAAATAAATTTTTGGTTTTTAGTGCTTCAAATATATAAAATAATATTCAGAATTTTTTAAATAAAATTGATAGATAATTACAAAGTTAAACATGCATATTTTATATACGTCAGCGTATATTAATTTTAAATAAAACAAGTGCAATTTCATGTCAAAATTAAAAATATTAAAAATTTTGTTATTTTCATTTAAAGAAATTAAAAGGAAAGAAAATAATATAATTAAGAACGAATTCTAAACTGTTCGTTTAGAAAATTTTCTAAATTATTTAATTGAATCGTTTCCTTAGTGCGGTAAGTGTTTCTTGCAAACACCACTTAAAGCGTAGACGTGGCAATGTATGTAGTGTTGATAAATGCCTAGATCTTGCGAAATGCTCTCTCTGCTCTTCCTTTATGGTTAGTCATTTCCAAAATGACGCGTGACGTTGGCATATGGTGCTTGGAATAAATTAATTAACAATAATTTATAAATTTTGAAGAAACTCGAAATTTTCTTGTCCATCAATCGTCGGTTAAATTATCCGGTGTTCGAATGCAACCTCTCACATTTACTTTAATACGGATATTCCCTGGATGATCATCATCCTCCTGGAGGCATTCGCTCGATTTTTATGAAGTAGCGTAACGAATTGCGTTGTTTTCTGTTCCTTCACATGCAAATCAGTATATATACAGTTGCTCAAGCTTGAGCTTCGTATGTGAATAAGTTTTGCAATAGTTTTTTACGCAATTCTTTGCCACGTACTTCCAAGCAAACTAATCTTGCCATCACCGAGATAGTTTTAATTTTTATTTAATATTCAACGTGTATCGTTTAATTAGTGGAATTCTCTTACCATTTTTCATTTCCTGCAAAAATTAAAAATCCTATTGCTGTAGTTTTTTGTAGCAATTTTCTTATTCTTGGACGTCGATTCTATTTCCACTTTATTCTCCACCTTTTTCAACTCTCCTAATTAAACTTCTTCTAAATGAAGATTGTGAAAAGCAACGTAAATTCTCTAAAGATAAATATCATTGTATACACATATATCTTACTTGTAGCGCTTTCAATAATAAAAATGATATATTACATTTAAGTCGTATATAGCACCAATTTAATATATTTTAAAAACTTCTATTAATTTTGTAAAATACTTTGATCGCTAAAAATTAAAAGATAATCATGCCAAGAATTGTTCAAACGAAATACTTTACAAATTTGAATTATTCAATATAAAGATTTTCAAACTAGATTTATGATGAATTACAATGATTTGAACAATTTTATAAATTAAATAAATTAAATCATACATCATTATAATGATTGTATATATATATATATATAATATTTTTTAGATATGTAATGAATTCTAAGTATTTATAAATAAATTTTAATTTAGTTTAATTCAGATATTTATTTATAATATTTAAATAATTTTTTTATTTACTAATTTATCCTACATAGAATATAATTTGAATTAATATTGTTACAAAGTTTATTTCATTATTAAAGAATATTTTAATTTTTTTTATTTCTACTAAAATTTTCTTTTTTCTTTTATTCTCACCGATAATCTATTTTGAAATTTTAATTTCCAAAGGTTAAAATCTTTAATAATTTATTCTATATTTTCTGATGTTTATTTTCTTTAATGTTTTTTATTTATTTTTTACTTTATGGTAGCTACATCAAAATCTTTTGTATATGCTTCTAAGCTATATTCCCACTGTAAAGTTTTCTCTCTTTACTTATTTATACAATTTTATATTCATTTCATCTTCTACCTGCCTTATCATATAAAGTTTCTTACTATTCGTTTCACCTCTACCGCTTTCCGTCTACTCCTAACTTCGTATATTTAACCGTGTTCTTATCTGCCACTTTTTATTTCTTTGCTAATTTTTGACTTAATATTTATGATTATTTTAAAAATTTTTATTAAGTTTTTGTCCATATATATTATTTTCAAGTCAAATTTTTAAGTCATTTTTTATTGAATTTGTTGTTTTATTTTTTCAATGTTTTAATCTTATTTCGATTCTATTTTTTCTCTACTGCATAACCTTTTAATTTATCTTAATCTTTTACACTTATTTACAATTTTTTTTATCCTTTTTATACTTTATAATATATTTCAATGTATGTTTTCCTTTATTTTTTGTCATTTATACTTATAACTCGCTATTACAGAATTTTTTTATTTTTAAATAATCTTCATAATTCTATCTTATTGTTTTTAAAATTGTGTTATATGTATATTTACAAATATATGTAGCTATTAAGTGCAAGTATTATTAAATTTTTCAGTTGTGCAGAAACTACTACAATACTCTGAAAAGTATTAATTCTGTGTCGACTTAATTTTAATTAAATAAAATCTCTAACCTACTCTTAGAAAAAATGTTACACTATTTTGAAACAGACAAAACTTCGTTTAAATATAATTACCTCATTTTTCTATTATTTCAATATATATTTTTAATCTTTGAATTAATTTACTTTTCGTAATTTTTCAAGAAAATACCTTTATTTATCCATAATTTGTAACAGAAATTCTTTGTAAAACGATTTTATTCTTCGTTACATATACAAGATTTGGTTCCAGTATTTGATTCTCTACTTTTTACTGGGATAAAGAATGTAGAGTAAGATGATTGTCAAACACTGAAAATGGATTTAATAGTGGATGCTCCATATAGTCAGGTACATTAGTGAAGATAGCTTATTAAAAAGGTGAACAAATAATTCACATTAGCTTTCTAGGATTGTATCCATATGTATAATCGATTAATGAGTTTAAGTTTCAGAAGTCAAGCTGTTACAATTCCGAATCTATTGATTCTAATTTTAGGAAATTTTATTTATTAATTTGGCATTGAGTAATGTAGCATTTTTAGCACATCTAAGTAGGTTACGAATTTGTAAAAATAATTATGACTTTAAATTAAAAAACTTGAACTCATCATATATATAGTAAATTGCTATCATGAGCATAATCTTAAATAAACTGTATATGATAAATTTTTTAATTCTTGACGCGATTGTATGTTATTAAAGAAAAATATTTTTTAATGCAGAATTATTTACAAACTCATCAAAATAAATATTAAAGGTATTTCATAATGAGTCATTGAGAATAAAATAGTATTATTTAATAAAATTTTTTTTGGTTGGATTGATTGTAAGATAATAAAAAATAATTGCACGTTGAACTTAACATTTTTCCTAATTAAAATATTTTCTTAGTATATAAATAAAACAAACCAAGAAAAATGAAAATCTTTAATTCAAAATAATTTCCTGATATGATTGTTATATTTGCTCTTGAAAATATATTTAAAGTAATTATTTGAAGTACTATAATATTTAAGTAGTCTAATTGTTAAGATCATCTTTTACTTCAATTTCTAAAAATTCATAGATAATCTTTCACACGATTGACAAAATTAGCCCCATAAGAGGCATAGCTGAATTTTTAATGAGAATATGACCATTCTATGTAGTTTCATTAACGTTGCACACATATTGTATATATAGATATCCATCCTTCAATCGGCAGTCGTAATAGGTCGTATTACGAACGATGTGCTTGTGTCTTATTAGTGCTGGGTGATTATTTATTAGCCCTTTTCTCAATAAAACGATTAAGCATAAGATGAATTATTCAATGGTGTACCGCAATATAGTGCAACTTTAGCAAGTACATTCCTCATATGTTTCACAGTTCGTATATATTACCAAATTCACAGTGAACGTTTGCCTATATGCGCGGCTCGAAACATAATCGGCGCTTTGCCACCATCATACAAAGTATAGAATGAAATAGAGGAAGAACGAGATATAAGGATTGCGTTTGTAAGCTCCTCAGACATCAACGAGAATTTTCAGTTCACCAGTGCGAGTATTTATAGGATCGATATAACTGAATTTATTTGAGAAAGTTATGAATTTTTTCTTAAAATAATAAAAATAACCGAACTTCAAAAATGTATTTCTGATATTTTAAAAATTATTTATTGAATATTATCAATGTATTTTAATACTAATATATACTATTTGAAATTTTATTATTGCATATTAGATCGTGTTAAATTTTGAATAATAATATATACTTTGATATTGCATATTTTCTTTATTTTCAATTTCTAAGTAAAATAATAGTTAGAATTAAAATTTTTTTTTATTAATTATGAAAGATAAAAATAATTTTTTTTTATAATTTATAAGGTGCATAAAATTTATTATAAATGTAAACGTGCGCTGAATTTAAAAGCATGTATTTTTTTAAAAGAAAAATTTCCTTAATAATTAGCGTTTTACTTTCTATAAATACAATATACTTATAAAAATAAAAAATTTAATAAAATTGCAAGTTTCTTCGTAAAAAGAAATATAAATTTTATTTAATAAATTACATTAGTTTAAAATTAATTTGTTTATTTATATTATTCAATCGAATATTAGCTTTAAATTTCATTTCAAAGATAATAATAGATTGATAGTGATTATTCACACGCTAAAAATATTTATAACATGCAATTTTTGAATACAAATTCATTATTGGCTTATTTATTAATTGAATATTAACGCTAGTCATATATTTTGATTAAATAGAATACAAATTTGAATATAAATAATGAAATAAAAAATTATAAATTTGTAAGAGTAAAAAAGAAGAGCTTTAGTAAAATAAATAACGGAAAGGAAATACGTTGTAAAATTTTATAAAAAAAATTAATTCGTTATATTTAAGATACTGTACATTCTTGGAAAAATAAATTGAGTTTTTTAAATCAGCTATGATTTATTCAACACAAATTATGCATATGCTCATATATTTCGACTTATAGATGCGTTATAAAAATATTAAATTACTGTTTGTAACTGTACAGCTTTTCTTTTTCTGTAAGTATTTCCAAATATATGATTCTCTTTGATTTTTACTTTTTATTCAAATTTATATTTTACTGTTACTTTTATCTATTGTATCACAATTATTATTTATAGTTTTTATAAAATAGGTATCAGAATTTTCATAATTCATCATTACCTGTATTCATACCTTAAATGCTCTAGTAAGTTTACCTGCAGGTATATTAATCTCTTTACCAGTCTTACAGGTTTAGACTCACAACGTATATTACTCCATCTTTGCTACCATATACATTTATCACTCTGTAATGGCAAATGTAACCGCTTTAAATTGTCATTACTAATTAAGACAATACATCTAACCTTTATATTGTACTTTTTAACTTTTCTTCAGCAGCACAATGATATCTAAACATTCATTTGTAAAACTGTTTCATGATTTTCTTTTATTTTCTGACAATAAAGATACTGTCAAAAATTTTTTCCTTATCTGTTCTATTTACATGTTGTGAAAATTTGTGAAGCGCAATTTTCTCATGATCTGCAATAATGAATTCGTAAAGTAGATATTTATTCATAATGTAAAATTTAAATATGTCCGTTTATTATTCATATAAATTTTTCAACTCTCCTGAAATCGACAGATAAAATTTTAATTGTATTTGTTGTAATTTTATATTAAATATGAATAAAAACTTACGTATTCAAAACTCTTAAACCCGTGCAATTGTTTTCATTATTATATATATATATATAATATGTACATGTTATATCTAGCTGGTAGAGCAATATGAAGTACCATTAACAAGAATGAGACATTAAGAGAACTTATCAACTTAAGACGCACTACTCTAAATATTGCATGGGTAAATACATAAATCCAGAGCTTTTCATCGTAGTTAAACAGGAATTACGGAATCAACTAAAATAAAATTACTAGAAGAATCATCGTATCTTGAAGATAATTGGGTATAAAACATGAAATTAGTTTCGTAATTATAAATTTTATCTTTAGTATGTGTAATTTTTCGCATGTAGTTTGAAAGATCTTGAAAAGTATCGCTTATTGTGGACATTACAATGCTCCTTTACAAATAGTTCTTTTTCATTATCTTTGGCACTGCTTTCCGAATTCCATGTATATTTTATAGTAATTCAAGATTAGTCGTATAAATACGAGCTTATAACTTAAAATCTCCTAATATTTAATCAAATTTAATTTTAATCTGGGTTAATTTGCAAGATTTTTGATTTTTGGAAAACATTTATTAATTTGGTTTCGAGAATTGATATAATTCTTTATTTTACTATGTTGTTCAGTTTCTTTCATAATAAATCTAAATTTAGATCACTAAAGAATCTAAATAATAAAGAACTTTAAATAGTTTTAAATTTAATAAATTTATCGATATGTTAATAAAATTAATATTTTTGTACCAGTTAATAGCCGAGGTTTTGAAATGATTTGTTACGAATTGGTTTCGCCTTTTGTAGGCAAAACTTGAGATTTGACCCGTGCGAAGTTAAATTTTATTATTCATTCCAGTTATTATAAAAAAATTTGAATACTTGTACGATCATACTCACTTCATATTCAATCAGCAATGCGATACTCGATTTTTAAACATTTATATTACTATTCATATATATTACTGAAGAATGCGGAAAATGATTTTCTTTTTCTTACTTTACTTTACTATCTTAATGATAACATGGTACATAATACTTAAAATATTTAAGAGTTTGTTATTATAAATTTTTAAATATAATAAAATTGCAGGGATTTATGTGGGTTAATTTTTAATTTTTTTATTGCAAAAAATATTCTAAAATTCAACATCATTTTGTGAGTAATTTTTTAACAACTTCTGATTTAATGACAGCTAAGATAGAATTTTTATTATCGTATTAAAATGTTAGTTTTGTGTTCAATATTTTCAATTGGTTTACATTGATAAACTAAAGAATAAAATTAAAATATAATAAATTATTTGTGAGTAAAAATTTTTTAGGCAAAATTATTATTGTACTTATAGGAATTAAATTTATATTTTTTATGCGTAATTTTGCCTTATTACCCATCGACAATAAAATAAATGAGTTATTGATTCTGCGATCATTTCGTAATTTAATTAAGTTATAATTTCCTTTGGATATAAGATTTTTATAAGCTACTATTTATTATGATACTCACTGATACTACTACAAAATCACCAAATGCTTTAAATTTTAATGTTTGAATAAAAACATGTCCAGCTCTACCTATTCAGAAAGACTAAATTTTATTTTTTTTATTTTTAATCTTTATGTAATTTTCATTTTTTAATTTTACTTATACTTTTTATACGATATTATAAATTTTACATCAATGTTACATATTAACCGTATGGCATTCCAAATTCAAGATCTAACTTAGTAGTAAAGTTGATTCAGCAATTGAGAAAAGCATTCTTTTTAAAATCGATTTTTTCCAGCCAGCTGATTTTTAATTTTTTAGTAAATTATTTTTATTTTTTTTTATTTTTTTTTAATAATTTAAACCTTTCATTTGTCAAAAATTTCATAGTGCTCTAATTATTTGTATGCGTATGACAAATTTTATTGTTCAAAGTAATCAGAATAATGAATTTACTTACGTCAGAATCACTCAACATCATTATCATCGATATTCATAATTCATTTTTCATTTATTCTTTTATAAATTCAATAAGATAAATTAAGCATTCCGTATACTATATTGATACAGCTTCTCAAGCTATGTTCCTTCAAACTTAGCCAGTGCGTTACTGTGCACACAGCATATTCTCTGGTAAGGAAGTTTTCACTATGGAATATAGCGTCACTGCTCACTTATCAGTTGTTACTTCCAACGTTTTTACGGCTTCTAGATGTTTTTCATACAAACTTGTCAGAGAACTTTTCCATTTGATTTTAAACTAGAGCACAGGCTATAAAAGTTCGCAAACGCATAATTGAAATTATAAAGTATCATGATCGAGAAGAATTTTTAAGCTTTGAATGAAGTTATTGTCATTATTTTTCATAGACAAAATTTACTAAATTAAAAAATAATTCTCATATATGACTCTGTAGGTTACAGCATATATTAGAATTTTTCTTTAATAATGTAAAAGGTATTTAGGTATATTAAAAAAAATTGTATTTGTTTCGAAATAAAATTTATTCCCTTGCATTGTATCTTAATTTCACAAATTCTTGTTTATGTAATGAAAAGCCTTTTTTATTTTCCAATTTTTGTTTTACCAATATCACTATTCGAGTTAAAACTTTATTTCTTGATACCACGAAGTCAGCAATATCTTATTTTGCTTTCATTTACAATTATAATCTTTAGTGCCGTTTTACTCCTTTTGAAACGTTTCCTTTGAAATTATAACTTAATTCTAGATGAAATTAAGCTTATACTTTGATACTGTATTTATCGTCTACACTGTATGCGGTAATACTTTGAAAACCACAATCACCTTCAAAATATTAATTTAGATTTAATAATTAATTCAATATATTTCATGTTTTAAAAAGACTGCACATCGTTTCACTTTTTGTTGACTTCTTTTTTCCAATAAAATTCATTACTTCGGTATTTCAAATTCTGTAAGTTAAAGTCCTGGCTACATATTGCGCTTTTAAATAGCATAAAAATTTCCATGAAATATAAAAATAAAAAAAAAATTATGCAATAATTTAAACAAAATGAAGACTCTTAATAAAATTAAAAAGAAAAAAGAAAATAAAAAATCAATTATAAACTAAATTAATATATTTGAATTATTGTATATTCTTTATAAAAAAGCGAGTTTTTCAAAATAGTTGCGAAATATTTGGAATAATTTTTTAATTTTTTTTAAACTGTTAACTTTAAAATTTATTTTAAAATAATAGGTATATAATAAAATTTTCGAAGTTATGAATTTGCGGACTTATAGTTTGAAATTTAAGAAACATATAATACAATTATACTTTTTATAATATTTTAAGTATGATACAGGATAACATATAATTTATAGTACAAGTTATCAATCATTATAATTTTTTAAGGTTCATATATAAAATAGAGTCGATGTTCTGTTGAGCAGTATATGAAAAAAATTTTCAAATCATAATTAATAATCATATTGTTTAGTTGTTAATTAATTTAAGAGCATATGTTTGTCAACTAATTTTCTTTTTACATACTTGCTTACAAAACCAATGTAAAGATAAGAAATAATAAAAAAGAATTATAGAATTAGATAGTTTTTAATTAAAGCTAAAAAACATAAAATTTATCGCTACAATAATATATTTGAATGGACAATATTAACCAACCGTATATTAATTATAAAATTCAACTATTAAGAAGAATAATATTCTGGACAATATTATTGAAGTAAACCATTTCAATATCATTAAAGTGAAAAAAGTCAATAAACTATAATTTTGTGACGAAGGAATAAAAAAAAAAAAGAAAAGCTAAAAAAATAAATATAAATGTAATTTATATATCATACATATATACTAAATATGTTTTTGTGGTTTAAAAAAATATTCTTATTACTTTATAGGATTATTGCTTTCTTGTAACGAGTTAAATAATAATAAATTTGAGTAACAGTTAGATTTCTGAATAAAATGAACTTTTATCGGAAAATTTGAATACGAAAGATATAGAAAGTGAAAAAGGATAGGATAAATGATTCCAGAAGAGCTCAAGTGCCCTTCGATCTACACGGTGATGTTTATCACAGGAAGCTAAAAAAACACAAAGTACCTAACGAATGAAAACTTCTCAACTTCAAGCTCACAAAAACAAAAATTACTTATTTCCGTAAATAAGTTCTTAACTGCAAGCGTATTACCTAAACATATGGCAGATTTTTTCTAAAGAATAAATGAATCTATTCACAAGCTTAACTTGCAATTTTTAAAGATAATTTATTTTTGAAAAAGTTATTATTTTATAAGTAGAAATTGTATTGCCCAATTATTTATCATATGCTTCTTGAACTTTTATGAATTATTTTTGTTGAGAAATGGGCAGCACTAAAAAGCAGAGGTACATATAAAATATTTGATTATATCAATTTTGGCAATATTTTCTGTTTTTTATTGCAGTAAATTGATTTATAATTAAAGTGTAAAATAGTGGATGATAAAATCTAAAACTTATCTGATACATTTATAATAAAAATTGTTAATGTTATTTAAATATTTAGAATTGAAAATAGAATTTTGTTTATCATTACAAATTATTTATGATGATCCTGTTTAATCGAGAAGAGATTAATGAAAAAAAAGTTATAATTTCTGATCAATGACAGTTGAACTGCAAAATTATTTACAGATGATGTTAATTTTCATTGTTGAATGAAAATAAAAATATTTGTAAAATTAAGAAATTCAAAATTTACTTTGTTTATGTATTTTATTCTTGTATTTCTTTATATTCACTAATTTTATTATTCTATTTATTTTATGTATTTTTAAAAAATACGTGTTATTTTGAGAAAATTTTCAAATAAAATTAATTATATAGCATATTTTGTATTTGAATCATTTAAAAATTGTTTAGATATTATTTATATATTACTAATGTTGTTTTTAAATTATAAATATACAATTTACTATTTAATACTCGAAGCACACACAAATAAATTGTTCTTTTGAAGTAAATTTTTATAAGGCGATAATATTCAATTTTAAATTATAAATAATAAATTTGTTTAAAATATTTATGAATTAAAAGCTAACGTAACGAAAAAAGAAATTACAGAATAATAACAGAAAATATAATAAAAATGTATTAAAATAATTTATTTTTTCTTTATGTATATATTATAATTAAAAATTTATTTAATGGAGTGGTAACATAAGTTGTTGACATTGAATTTTATTTTTGTAGATATAATCTTATTCTAATCCGATTAACTATTATTTTGTTTGCTATATTTTTATATTTTATACAATTGTACATTATTAATTTTAAAATTAAAACCGTTAAGGGATCATTCGTAAAGTAATACAACTGAAAAATATAAATTAATATTATATATTATTAATAAATATTATATTATATATTATTAATAAATATAATATAAATTTTGATAAAAATTTTGTAGCAACTATTTTTACAATATAATCACCAATTGTTTTAAATAAATTGTACCTGAATATAATTCGGCATTAATTAGTTCATTAAAATTTTATAGACATACTTTTAATACTTAATCATTAACCGTCAATCTTAAAGAAAAATGAGCTTAATTAACAATAATCTTTACTGCATTATTGCAGTATATCATAAATAAAATGTATTACAATAAAAATAGTAAAAAAAGTAAAAATAGTGTTTTTAGTGCGAAATATAATTATTGCAATTAATTACATACAAAAACAAAATAAAACAGCACTTAATTGAAGTTGTGAATATTAAAAACTATATTTTACATATTTTAATTTAAAAAATATTTACTAATTCATTTTTATTAGTTATGTAAATTTCTAATTTTACAATTATTAAAGCTTAAAGTTTTATGTACAAACAATATTAAATAAACAAAAGCAGGTAAAATTATTACGCAATAATTGCAAAACAAAAAGTTCACATTTTGCGGAGTCGGATGAAAAAAAGAAGCGACAGGAGGGAATCTCGCTTTGACATGTCGGCGTATCATTGCAAGTTTTTTTCCAAGCCATTTGCCTTGTTCGGAGAAAATACGGCGCAAGCTGTATATCAGCCGAGCAACAAAGCTCATGCACGACGGAGCTTACCGCCACTGCCGCTACTCGCCCCGAAGCCAAATTTTTTTCTACAGCTCGGTTGCGCGGACGGCTCGCGGAATACCTTCCATTAATTGTGCGCCACAAAAAACTTCTGCCAGATTGATAAATGGCTAACGGGACTTCAAACAACTTAACTTTGTTCCTTTTCGCTTCTACTTACACTACCGCTTAGCTATATTTTTTTACTTCGCTGTTCGTCCATTTTATCTCGCAGCTTCAAGAACGAAAGTTACTTCGTATGATGAATTTAAAGATTTTTTAAACTTAGATTACTGAATAATTGTACAAGTATTTTGAAAATAACAGATTATGAATTGTGACTGCAATTTTTACAAGAATAAAAATTATTATTTAACGTATATTTTAGAAAATTTTACAATTTTTCATTTTAAAAATTTAGGATTTCTTATAAAAAACAGTTATGTACTCTCACAGAATGTACATATCCATAATAAGTAAAACAGTATTTTTAAATATATATATTGTTAATTTACGGATATACAATAATTTTTACAAATTGCAAATATAATTTAATCTAAATAATAGTACAAATATTGAATAATAATAATTGTATAATAATATAATATCATTTTATAATATAATAATAGTAACATTTTGTATTCTTAATAAGTAATGGTCATTTATAACTATTTTTATTATAAAAAAATTATGCATTTTATTTAAAATAATTTTATAATTTATAAAAATTTAACCGGTATAAGATTTATTGATTTACCTTACCTATTAAATAGAACTACATTTTATAATAGAAAGCTTTAATTGATACTTGACTAATAAAAGAATTTTGATATGTATATTAAATTTTTGTAAGTGATATATTTAAATGTTTTACATTTCAGATGCATTACCAATTAATATCAATTTAATGTTAATTTCATGTTTATTCTGTATTTAAAAATATAATAAAAATAATAATTATTATATAACAAAAAAAAAAATATTACAATTACTACTATCGATCTTCAATTTTCCTTATGTAATGGGAGGCTTTAGATTCTCACATAAAAATTGAGAATTAATTTTCATTCAGGATATTTTATCCTATATTTGTGTTTATTAATGGAAGCTTATATCTAGCGTATGTATTTTTATTATATTATCTACTTTAAAGAATCAGTACGAAAAAATATATTTTTACAAGAATTCGAATACGAATTTATGTAATTCGAAATACGAATGTTAGTTACATATATTATAAGAATGAGAATTAGGGAAATAAAACTGTTATATATCAATTAATTATTAACTATGTTTATTGTTCATTTATTTCATGGAGTTGAAGGTTTATGTAATCCTGATAATGTTATATTTTCATGCTTTATTCTGATTTGACTCAAATTAATTGTATTACCCGACAAACCGATTCTGTTAAGTCCGATAACTGCAATCAAGAAATTGAGGTGATTAAAACCGTTGGTGAGAAGAAAACGAAACAGAATGTAACTAAAAAAAGCCTGTCATTCATGGAAGCTCTGTTCATTCTTATATATATAAATATTATATATTATTTATATATTTCATTCATTTGGGCATTTTGTCAAGTTGTTTAAAAATCCGATTCGGTCTCTTTGATTGTTTTACTATCTGCTAATTTCGCTTCAGCTTAGCATCCCCAGTGATCTCCATTTTCAGTTTCATGCATTTGCACTATACTGCATTGTTTAGCGTGCTATGTATGCTCTAAAAGTTGGCCAGGGGTATCAAAACATCATATAATACGAATATTGTTCAACATACAAAATTTAATTGTAAATATTAGCGACTTATATATTTGAGCGAGCAAAATTTTAAATAAAAACAGATTAATAACAATGAATAAATAGATAATAAGAATAATTAGTACTAATAGTATAACAACTAATAACAACTAGTAGTAACAACTAGTAGTAACAACTAATAACAACTAGTAGTAACAACTAATAACAACTATATATAGAATTATTAATAACTTACTTCTTATTTTGGAAATTTCATATTCAGCATTTCGATATCAAAATTACTAATTAAATTATTGAATATACGGACAAATTTTAATGTTTAAATTTTATGACAGAGAAAAAAATAAAAAAATATTGCGAGAAATGAACAAAACATTATTATTATTCAAATTAATATCATTTTATGTTGGTATAAATTATGAAAACTTTGCAAATAATAATTATCGTAGTAAAAATAAATATGGTGAAAGATAAATATTTGGAAAAACATTTGAAAGAACTTAAAAATAATGAAATGAAGAATACATTAATTTTTACTTATAAAATTAGAAAAATGAGCATGCCATCTATTATTGCAGAATAATTAATTTTTAAAAAGGTAGATAATATCAATTAGAATTAGAAAAAAGAATATTAGTAAATACTCAAAGTGTATATAATTTAAAAAAAAATTTTTTTAAAGTGATTTTTTTCTTAATAAGATAAGTTAAAATAATAATTAAAAAATAAATTTTTAAATTTATAACACCACTTCAATTGGATTATTTAACATCTCCAAACCATCCTCACTCATGAGGAAACCCCTTAATTATGTGATAATACTTCCAAAAATTAGATATTTTTTTATTAAAAAATTTTGTATAATATAATACTCGAAAATATAATATTAAATAAAAAATATGGAAAATATAAATAATACACGTAAATCGTAATAATAATTGTAAAAATCAATCTGAGTCAAATACAGTAAACAAATTTAAAACATATATTATTTTCATTTCAATTGTAATTAAGACAATTTTTTATATTTTTTAACAAAAAGTATCAATTTAAAATTGTATTTTTTAATTCTCTGTACTCATTATTTTATGAACGAGTTTTATACTTTTAGGAAATGATATTTAAATTTTTTTTTACATAAAAGAAAAAATAATAAATTGGTTAATGGTCTGTAATATGTTTGAGAATTAAGACTGTCCTTTTGATAAGATCCATGAAATGACATTTTCAAATATCACATAATAAATAAAATAATACCATTGAATAATCTAATTATTTTTTGTAAAATATGAAGTTTCAAAATCTCTTTATTTTCAGATCAAATAGAATAAATATTTCCAATAGAATTATTATTCACTATAACTTTTACAGAATTATTATAAAATTTGAATGGAATATTTATAAATAATTAAAGAATAAACGTGGTTTTTAAAAGAATTGTTTTCAAGATATTTTTTATAATTTTTTTTATTAAATTAAAATTTTTTTATTAAAATTCTATAAACTTAAAGAATACACTTTATCATTAATTTCTTAACTAATTTGATTATATTATACTTAATAAATAAATAAATCGGTATTTATATCATATATATAATTTGTAAAGTAAATATTTCTGTGATACCATAAATTATTTGATTTATAATATTTTTATGAAGTCGATAATATGCTTTCAATTAGTTTTTAATTTTATCTAAACATTTACAATATTTTTACAAATTATTTTTATAAAATAAAGATAAATTATATTAAATTAGTTCTAAGCAAGTATCAATATCTAAATGTATTTTATGTCTATGAAATAAATAAATAGTAGTATAAATAATTATATTGCGTATTATTTGTCCACTTGCATATAGCATCCGTATCTGTTATTTATTTACAATTTGCATATGCATATCATCATAAGTATGCATCTCATATCATTGATTACATACTAAATATTTGTAATTAGAATTGTAACTAGAATATTATAATTATTGCAGAAGAAAAGAATTTTTAATAGATAAAATTCGCAGGAAATCCTTTGAGAAAAGAAGAATAAAGATAGAGAGTTGATTGATGTTCTAATTTTGGGTACTTCTTTTTCTACCGATAGAAAAGCAGAAGAGCTCAACTTTTAAAATATTGAACCTGGTGATAATGATTATAACGACACATTGTTATAAAGAAAAAGTATTTACTCTTATCAAAAAAATTTTTTAAGTATTCATGATACTTTTCTTCGGGAATAATGAAAGATAATTTAAATATTTTTTTGCAATTTAAAAAAAAATTAGTTAACTTTTTCAATTCAGAAACATATGATATAAAAAGTTACTAAGCTATCTACGTCACAATACTTATATGATGTGTTGACTACAAGGATATATTATGCCACCTTGATTAAAGTTAGATCCTGGATGATCCTTAAGATTCAATCAATTGCTTATATGTCGTATTTAAGTCAGTGTTGGTAAAAAAACATCGATATAAAAATCATCATTGCAATAAATGAGTAGTAAACATAATGAAAATAATAAATCGATGTTACCACAAAATAGGCAATTCAATTAAACGCAGAGGGACTAGCTGAGAGTTTTAATGGTCGGAGCAAACATAGAAGATGTGCCCATGGTGTAGCAGAAGAGCACGTGCCACTTAAAGGGACCTTCGTCTTCATTAATTTACATAAGAGGCGATTACACCAACATTGAGCAACGTTATTACCTCTGTGCTAAATATTCCTATTACGCTGGCAACTCTACCAGGAGCAGTTTGTGGAAGCTATAAGAAGCAAGAGGATGAAGAGAATTCTGGAAATTATTTTGTGTACAACTTGTGTCCTTGTTAATTAAATTAACCAACAAAATTCTTGAATAATTTCTTTAATAACTTTCTTTTTGTAAAAGTTTCCTGAGATAGACTTTGAGAGATAACCCTTAGTATAAATAAGCGTATCGTTAAAAATAATATAATATGACAATAGTTACACCTGATCGGTATATAAATTTTTTCATTAAAATATATTGTAAGTATACACTTTAAAAAATTTTGAGATAATTAATAAAAATAATTTGTTTACATAAAAAATATACGTAATTATTTATAAGCATACTATAAAAATCAAACTTGAAATAGTAAACTTTTTCGTTGTTTAGTAAGTATTTATATTTGCGTAATAATTTTTCATGTATATAATAATTAATATATAACAATTTTTGAATAGTTAAATAATAATTACTATTATAAAACCTTTCAAACATTTTTGAAAGATTAATTCTATGGCAAACTTTTAATATATTTTTATCATAGTGGATTTCATATTACATATATTTTTTGTGTTTAATACGATACAAAACCATATTCATACATATTAAATTTAAAATTCTGCAAATCATTTAATAATGTAATTTATTTTTTTTTTTAACAAAAAAATATATTTTTGTTTATATTTTTTCATAATTTCAGTAATAATATAAATCATAATTGAAATTTAAGAGACTAATATTGTTACACCAATAAAAATATCATATTTCATGAAATTGCGTAGATTTTATAGTAAATATATGTTACTATATTTACGATAAGTTAAAAATATATAATAAAATATGTAGTAAAAAGAGATATAAAAATATTGCTAGAAAAAATATTTTAAAAAATAGTTTTCTGCATTAAAAGTGTATTTAAATAGATTTTTCTTATGGAAAACCATAAATTATAATATAGCTCTATGAAACATTGTATCGGGTAAAATGAAATTTATAGTTATTTTTTATGTAATAAAATATTCCATAATATTTTTTATTGTAGATCATAGAAAATTGAACTAACAAGCTGCTTTGAACCAATTGAAAACTGTGATCCTTGACAATATTTTAGAAATTGCGAATGAAACAATATTTTTTATTAAAAAAAATTAATTTTGATTACCAATAAAGTTTCAACAAAAATTAATAAAATAAAAGAAAAGTCTTTTCGAAATAATTTTTATTATATTTAATATTAATTTACATATGCCTAATTACTGTACGACTGTAATTTATAAGTAACACAATAATTGGTAGAATATTAAAATAATTAATTGTTATACTATTAGTCTTACAAATTTTATATTTAATAGAAGAATTTCACTTTCAGGCAACAGTAAAACTTTAATTATAATACAAATTTTATTGGCACATGTAGTTTGAAAGTTAACTGTTTGCTTTAATCGCATTTTTAATATATAAATAAAAAGTGTGTCAGTGTACTAATATACAGAAGACGTTATTTTTCCAATTTCGTACGTGTGAATACAAAATAAACATTTATGATATTTTTCCGGTAAGATCGTTACATATTTTATCATATTTGTCATCGACTGATTTTCCTTTGAGGATTCTGAAATATGTGCTCACTTTTGCCCAGTTGGATGTCTTGTCCCAAGCCAGGATAAGTGAGACGTAAGGTAGAATGATATTCAGTCCGCGGCTGCGTGGCACATTCCAACTTTTACGCCCCATTCCATTTTTAAAGAACAGAAAAAAAGAGTAGGGAGTAGAGAACTTTACAAGCAGCATGTCGAGCACGAAATTGGAGCCTTTCAATCTGTCCAATCCATATCCCTTGCATTTACCGTATTTTTTCGCCTTGGCGTTTTCTCTCTCAACATTCTTTTCTAAATTTTCTACTTTATCGCTCTTACTATATTTGATGAGGTATCTGATATTCTTCTATTCTTCTGATAAAAGGCACATTGTTTTGATAAACGTGTTTTTTTAAATGCCAGTAACACCTATTTTGATACCTCATAAATTTTAGAAGTTTTATCGGCAAGTGAAATACGCTCTTTCGTCTCATAAATGTTTCTTATTTTATATAGCTGTTTCTGCATAATAATTCTGAACTTAGTTTTAATTAATAATTTTACATAATATTTAAAGACAAATTCTTTTTTCACATTTATAGTATAGTTAAATAAATATTGTTACATTTTTTGTAAAAATTTTTTCTATCTTTATTTTTTTAATTGTCTATTCTTTTAAACTTTGGAATTTTTATTATAAACATTATTTTATTTAATTTATTTCACTCTTATATATATGTATATATACACACAGAACAGTTAAATCTTTCTACTTTTTAACTTTCAAATTTTTTGCTTTAATTTTGATTACCTTAATTTTACACTGTATTTTTTTCTATTTCACGGTAATCCTTAATATTTTAATTTAGAAAGCTGCAACCGATTATGAAAAAAAGCTCAAAAAGATATTTTTTGAACTTCGCGTTTCATACACTTTTATTTAAAAATTAGTTTCATTGTTAATAAATTTCACGTATCTTTCTCCCACATCATTTTATTCTTTTCTTTATTGTTGTTTCATTCGCGCTGTTTCAGTTTTTGTTTTATTGTGTGTGCACATATTCGATTCTTCTTTTGCACATGCAAATTCAACGCCCATTCCCCCGTACAGTTATCGTTTGCTTCTTGTAGTTCGTATTATTTTTATTCACCTTACATCCCTTCGTAGCTACTTTTTACGTCAACGTAAAATATCAACATATTCTCAGAATTATTATTTCTCCGTAACTTTCCTTATCCTTTTCATTAATTTTCGTGATCTGTATAATTCTTATCTTCTTTTTCTTTCTTTATTAAACGTTTTATGAACATTTTTTAGTCACACTTAGCTTTCATTTTATTCTATTATTCCTTTTTATCTTTTTTATTTCAATTTATCACGTGCGCTTCTCTAGTTTTCATTCCGTATTGGTAATTCGTAAAAGCGTGTACCATTGTGGTCGGTAAATATTATACCTGTGCACGGCCACATGTTATTGCATCGCGCCTCAACTTATTCAGTGAATATCTCGTCTCGTTGTTGCCTCGTATTTCAGGTTATCATCTGCGAGATAAAATAATTAAAAAAAAACATAAGTTCTCTATTGTTTATTTTATTTTATTTTTTGTGTTTATTTGTATTTTTTTATCTCCATGAATTCTAAACCATCGTAAGAAGGAAAGAAAAATTTGCATGTGCATAAATAGCAAGAGTATTTATATGCCCTCTGCAGAATCCTTTACATGCATCCATGCCTTATTATAATGTTTAACTTTATTAATAAGTATATATTTACTAGATATAATGAATAGGCAAAAGAGATAAATAATTCAATAAAGAGAAACGAATATATGTTAATTTTAATTTTAAATTGATAAAATATTATATTAAACTAAACAGAAAAGGTTTTAATTTCTTTTTTAGAAATTAATGTATGCACTATTTTATACAAGTATTTATTCCACAGCGTTCTTTTGTTATTACCAATGTGGTGTTGTTTTATGCGTCCGTGTTTCCTCACGTTTGTTTGTTTAGTATGCATGTGAATTAGGTATGTAAACATAATTGAGAGTAATGCCGTAATTGTGTACCAGGTGGCATTAAGTTTACGTTGATGTGAACAAGCGATAAAAATAATATTATGTTATCTATTTAAGTAAGCTTAACAGATGTTGTCTGAAACATAGGTAAGATAGTTTCATACTAACTTATTGACAAGTCCAATAAAAATCCAGATACAAACTTTAATACTTTAATATAATATTTATCCCTAAATTTTATTGATTACAGTAATTTATGAAAAAAGTAGTTTCCAAATTATTATCAAATATATCTGTCAAATTTTATTTATTTATATTTTTAATCAAGATAAAAAAGTGCTATATCTTTACAGTAAAAAAAATTATATTGTATTAAAAATCCTGCTGATTTTTACTAATTAAACTATTTCAAATAAAAAGTAGATTATATAAGCATTTTATTTTAAATGCTTTAAACACATTTTAAATTGTAATTACATTTGATTGCGCAATAGTTAAAAAAATTTTAATGAATTAAATTTAACAATTGACAATTACTATAGATTTATGTATATATAATAATATCATATATAACAAATGCTATAGTTGTTGATTAATGAATCCATGAAATAAATAATTTTAATGCAAAATGAAATTTTCACTAAATTTATTTAATTTTAGTTTTCTCATATAAATAATTGAATTCTATGGTATTGAAATAATAAAATGTGTCAAAGAGCATCTTTATGCTTTTAATTTCAAACCTTAAAATGCTGGAGCTAAAGTTTACTGTATTAGTATTCCTTTTTTTCCTATTCACTCATTATCTTTCAAACTGTTATATTGCGTAAGCAGAAAATAAATATCCGTCCCTACATGAAAAGACTAAAGTGCACACATGCTCACTTACGCCTCTGCAAGTCAACATTCATCTTATTTCAGCTTCTTACCATTGACTCTTACATACGTAAACATACACAGATAGAAGAATTTTGAGCATAAATAAAACGAGAATAATAGCAAATATGAGAAAGGGAAAGGGAAGAATTACAGTAATGTATCTGTTAAAGAGAGCGCAAGATGGAAAGTAAAAAGCAAGAAAATCTCGGTTGGCCGTCGGCCACATGAACGCCCTTCTAAAATCTCTGTCTCTATCTTTTTAGTCGTTCTTTCTTCCTATTTCTTTCTTTTTTCATTTAAAATCACTTTTTGTACACTTGAACCACTTTATGCTTCCACCTTTATTTGCGTATTCCTTAAACATGAAGGAATTCCAGAGACATTTTTGTCTCTTTATTTCTTTTTTTGGTCTCACTAATGTAGTTTAGAGATTTCTAGGTGAATTTGTTCGAAGATGCTGTTTTACCTGAAACATTATAAAGAATTTAAAAAAACTTTACTTTCCTTTGTCTGAAAATTTAAATTAACGAAGCGTATAATATCTCATACAAAGTCGTCCATATATTAATTTATTTATTAAATTAGCATACATGATTTATTATTTTCGATAGTTTTATTTAAATTACTCTGCTGCAATCATATAAGTGATGCATTAAACATTGAATATGGTTATTTGATAAATGAAATTTATATTACATTAAATATGAATCTTTTTAGCTTAGAGAATTTTATTTCAACTTGAAAATTTACTATATTTCTTAGAAATTATGAGAATATAAACTTGAATTAATAAAATCTTGAAGAATTTTTAAATTTAACTTTAATATAGTTATTGCCTTTCATCAATTACAAACTTTGGGTTTATATTCTAATAATTAAGCTGTAAATTCTTAAAAATATTATACTTACATACAATACAATTTTACGAAATCATTCTATTAATGTAAATTAAACTTATTTATATACGACTTATTTCAATTTATGCACTATTTCTCGTAATTCGCTCTATAAAAATGTTCAGTATGATTATTTACTTACGATAATTAAATTACTTTTTTTAAATATAAATATTGAAAATACCTTTTGTAAAAATGAAAATTTTTAAAAATGAATAATTTTTTAATATCATAAATTTATTATAATAATAGTTCGTAATTATTATTAATAATTAAAACTTACTTGTTTTTCTTAAAAATCTTTGTTTTATAATGTAAATGTTATAGTTGGTTTAATCTTAGAATTATTATGAATTAAAAATGATTTACTATTAATTATAATTAATGGTTAAAAAAACTATATACAATCTTCAATAAACAAAATTTTACTCATTCATAAATAACTACGCATGTATAAAAGTATAATAATGTAAGCTGATGATTTTAATTGATGAAATTTTAAGTAAATAAATGAAAAATGAGCATTAGTTTTGTATGTAATTATAAGTGCATTTAATACTCTTTTACATAAATCTTAAGCTATTAAAATAAGAGGTAAATATTTAGTTATTTACTTTAAAGACTAAATTTTGTTCAAAGGTTTAAATTTAATGGAAACAGAAAACTATAATTAAAGCTATAAAAAAAACATTCCATGGTGTTTAAATGTAAGTTATAATATTACTAATTAAGGTTTATATTATAGTCCATTATAAAAAATTCATATAAATTCTAGAATGTAATTCGAAAACAAATTTTTTGTGAGAGATCGTATCCTAGGCTAAACTGAGTAATCGACATTCTCATTACCGCGAGAAATAAACTCATATTTATATGAAAATATATATAAAACTTTGTACCATCACTATAAACGTTACTATAATAGTGCGTTATGAAAAAAATTCCCCTTATCATTTCCGAAAAAGTTAAATATAAATAATAATTGATATTTATTTAAAAATAATTATAAAACTGCGTAATATCAAAATAAACTTCATTAAAGCCGTATATTCAGAAAAATTTTGCTCTTTCATTGTCTGTAAAAAGCTAATATAAATTAAGTGAATACACTTTCTATAATTTACGCAGTTTATTTTAAAATGAAGACTTTTGATAATAAAAAACTAAATATTAAACATTTACTACATATTAAATGCATATAAATTTTTCAAAAGTTACTATTAAATATAGAATGAATCTTATTTCAAACTTAATTGAACTTAATTAATTCCAAATTTAAATAATTAATTTTCATGAAAATAAAAACTACCTTTCAGTAAATAATTATTGCAATAATTTATATTATTAAAATCAAAATATATTTATCGGGCTTCAAAATGTGTGAATTAGAACTTAGTTAAAAAACTTATATTTTTATATTGAACGGGGCCAGCTTATTTTGGGTGCAGATTTAAAAATTAAATGAAATAATTTTTCAAATATGTATAGTAATTATAACAAAGTACATTTATATTATTATGTTTATAATAAAGCTTATTAAATACTTAGTAAATATTGAAAATGCTTATAAATATTTAAGTCAACGAATTAATGTGTACTTCTTTTAATTTTTAAAACTATTCATTAATATTTGTGTAATATTTGTATTTAAAAATAGCTGAAGTTTTTCACTTGTATATCAAAATTTCTTTCAAAATACATCATTCCATAGTGATTATTAACTATTTGATATTCAAATTAAACAATTTATAGCTATTTAAATTATTTTAATAAATTTAATAATTTATTAAAAATACTTCAATAATGTTAATTCTTTTATTTTAATAATGTATTCAATACACTGCGCAAAAACTTATACTTACTTTTTACTCTTGTTATTACGTCCTTAGTATAGATATTCACAAAGCTATTGGACAAAATTAGATATCTTTCTTTGTAGTTATGTAATGAAAGCTTCTCAAAAAGATAAGGATCTTCTACAAATTACGTGTCTCGGGGAACGATGGATACTAACGTTGTAGCAACAAATTTCTTTATTAAGGATAAACATAAAATAGCTGCCACTTTAATATCTAATGCTATGATATTTCAACAATTTGTCTTTATTAAATATGCTTATTTTAGTATGTGAAAAGAAAAATATTATTATTTTTTTTTATAAAATTTAGTTAGCTAACATAATCCAATCTTCAAATATAAATCAATTAATAATAAATTAAATTTAAATGTGTCTAATTGTATATGTGGCGAGCATGTTAGAATATTAGTTTTCAATTGTAAGCGGCGGGCCATACCGATGTTGCCGCGCGCCGACAATTCGGCGCGCATGAGAATATACAAAGATCGGGTGTCCCGCGTCGCGTCGCGTCGTGTCGAGTATCGACAATATTGTAAAACGTTAGAAATAAGAATTAGACATAAGTACGCAATGTGTTTTGCGTTTTTTGTATGAAATAACACAAGGGAGCCTGCGGCCCTTTTGCCGAGGGCCGAGTCAGTTAGAATCGTGCAAGCGACTCGATTGCACTCGCGTTCGGCTCTCGTATATTATACTTATAGCATAATATATGAATTGTACAAGCGTTAATAAATAACTGTTCAAGAAGTAATTAACGTATTGCTTATTTACCTGAACAACCAAATATATAACTAAATAATTATTTTTGATAAAAGTTACATCTGAAAAATCTTTTTTGTAGGATAAATGGAAGTTATAAATACAGCAATTTTTTTATTATTATACGCTCAAATTTGATTCTATTAAAATTGTATAATTAAAAAATTGATAGCTTAACAAGGAAGTTGATTTCCACACACTTTATAAAAAAAAACTATTATAAAAATATACTCAGAGCTATATTTCACTTTCATATGAAACATTTTTATGAATAAGTAATTAATTAAATAATATCTGTTTTACCGAATATATGAAAATCAGTGTTTAAGCTTTTGCTAATTTTAAGTTATCAAGCTTATAATAGTAATTCAATAATTCTGAAAAAGTGGAGTTTGATAGTTTATAGTAGTTAATGTCATCATGATTGCATATCATAGATTCATATAATTATTAATATAATTATTCATTGTATTTTCGAAAAAATTGAAGTAATAGAATTAATATTAAAACTGAATAATATTGAGTATCACGCTAAAAATTTTTATTTATTAAAATAATGATTACAAGGAAAATTATATTCGCGTGTTATAATAATCCATTTATTTGATAGTACTATTGCGTACTTATTAAATGGTAATAACATATTAAAAAAAACTAAAGTATCATAAATTACTATAAATATATTTATAAATGAAAAATATAAAATTCAGTATAAAATTTTAATTGATTATTAACTACGTTTTATTTTTAGTTATATAATTTATAATTCATTAGATTTTCTTTTAGTTATATTACATTTTAAATATGTTTTATCCTCAAAATCAATAAAAATTTTAATGAAAATTAAAGAATTTTATTAAACAGATTTATCGATTAATGGTTCTATGATGGTTCTAAATAGAACTATATCGTTTAATAATTGTAAAAAGCAATAAAAATCAGCTTCTCTTTAAGGCACAAGACTTTTGAATGTTTAAATTTCTGAATAGCACAAAAATTTTAATGTAGAAAATAATGTAGATTGTTTTTCATTCTAGACAATAAACGCAGATAATTCATTTTTATATTTTTGAAGGTACTGTTTTTTAAGGTTTTTTATTTTTATACTTTAAAAATACTGTAAATATATATATTTATACTACAATAATTTCAGTAGAATAACAGTTTCAATACAAATTAAATTATTTTATTTTAAGAATATTTTGCATTAAACAAATTTTATATTAAGTTTTCATTCGATGTTTAATTAATTGTATATAACTTTAAATCATAAAGCAGAAAAAATATCTATTTAATTTATAAAGAATCTAATAAAGATAATATTAATATTCAACAATAGCAATTGAAAATTTTTTAATATTCTCTTATAATATTTTAAATCGGTACTTTTATTTTTTAAAATAAAAAAAATTATTAACTTCCTGGAAAGTAGACTTTCTATAATATATAAGTCTATCCTTGGGAGAAACTTACAGAATCTATATTAACTTCTAAAGTGAAAATGCCTTTAATTTAAAAGACACTGAATCGTTACGTTTAAAAAGTCGTTGAAAAAAATTATATTTTTATTTTAATTTTACTACTTCTTTCAAGTAAATTTCTAATTTAAATTATTAGCTCAATTTTTTTTTAATTACAATACATATTATAATTAGAAAAAAATAACTGAATATACGAATAAATATATTTTTTTTCATATATTAATTTTCTTAATTATAATTATAAACTTATTTATATAAAAAAAAAGATATAATAAAAAAACTAATGTAATTATTATTGTTATTGGTTAGTTTAAAAATAATACATATTTAATCTCTTTTATTCATTATGCATAATTGTAACTTTTTTATTACTAAATTATTATTAATTATTATTCTTTTTTAGTAGAGTTTATTTCATAAAGATTAATAGTTTTTGTATAATTAAGACTTGTCCATAAAAATCGAATTTATAAAGTCAATTTTTATTCAATTATTATTAAGCAATGATTTTTGCAGTTTCAAATATAAAAAAATATTTAAATTCAGAGGAATAAAGTGAAACAATAATAGTTAAATCAAATTAATGAAAATCAATTCTTCACAATATTATTGATAATTGAAGTTTCGTGATTGATTATCGATTTTTTAATTCGATTTATTGGTAATACGTGGCATATTATTGTGCTATATTATATTTAGTACATTCATGAAGATAATAGAATCATTTCATGAAATATTTATTGTTAAAAACGAACGGGAATTTTAATTCTGAATGTAAGTAATTAGTGGAATTAATTAAAAAATTGTAATAAGCAATTGCAGAAGAAACTTAAAAACGTGACTCGTATCATGAAGATTTGTAAAATTAATTAATAATAATAATTATAATTTTAATATTGATAATAATTTATGTAGTAATAAAATTAATTTGAAAATAGTTGGCTCGTGTTGTAAAATTACTGATATAAATGAAGCAAGTCCTAGTGAATCCGTTGTGCGAACTATGAAAATAATTGAAACATAGAGTATTTGTTGTACAAACTCTTAGGATCCTCAATTCAGTATAGAACGTTAGCTATGTACTCCAGTTAACCTTAAAGGGATGCTAGAAAAAGATAATTTCTTAAATGCAAGCTTTCAGTAACCCTCGAAACACTCGGTTCAGCTGATCCTTTTCTCACACACTTGTCATACGCCCTCATTCTTTTCTAGTCTCTGGCTCTCATTTTCCGCTATGAAGTCGCGCGAGACTTTAGAAGCGCCACGGCGATAGATGCTTACAGGCGTGGGGTTCATAAATTTCTACCCGCCTAGCTCCCAGTGTACCGGCAAAATGAAGGAGAATCCACCGGGCCACGTAATTACCCTACGCGCTCGCGACTGTATATAAGTGCACGAAGCTGAGCATAAGGGACGAGAATTTATACGGTCGATCGGGAAGCTGCGGGCCGCAGCGTGTGCCAAAGCTTCTTTTCTTTCCACGGCCTCGTTCCTGATGTGTTCCGCGCGATTTCTCTCTCTTAAAGTTCGCGCTTTCTTCTCCTGGGTCGACGAAAGACGATTTTACGCTTCGCGAGTACCACGAAGCTCCGACGGTGTCGGTTCAACCGGCTGAACGGAAATTCGACGGGAATGAGCTTTGATTAATATTAAGTTGGGAAACTACGTAAAATGCTGTGAAATCGTTTATTAGATCAGAGAATTGTTTCCGCATTCGCGTTTTTGTCTGTCGTATGTTGTGGAAAACGCTTGATAAACTACAGACATCCTGTAAGAGGTAAACTCGTTGTTGTCCAAGCAGCACCGAATAAGAATAGGAAAAATATATCATACATCAATTAGATCAATTAGAATTGATTAATTGATTATATATATATATATATGTGTGTGTGTGTGTGCGTGTGTGTATTCACAGTGATATTGTAATAATATATAAGCAAGTGTGTATATTGATATTGCAATAATAGGTATATGCACGCTTGTAAATTGTCGTTACGATTAAACAATTTTGATTAATAATAATAAAATATTTATTATAATAATTAATTGATGATAAAGTAGTTATAAAATATTTGAAACATTTTCTTAATTTTTAAAAAATATCACATCAAACATATAAACACGTCAACATAAAAATATAGGAAGTTGCAGGTGATTTTTTTATGCTCGTACTTTCAAAGTTTAAAAAAATTTTGAAATCAAATCAATTAAAATAGAATTAGAAAATAATTAGAAAATGATTATTCAAAAAACGAATTTCAATTATGGATATCATCCTAAATTTCATTGTTATCTAATGAATATTTCGATTAAATCAATGGATTTAACTTGGTTCGTTTTTGAATGGAGATTAGTAAGTGGTATTATAGCAATCAATACATACATTTTGTTTGAGCTATTCGAGTAGCTGATACAGAAATTGAAATAATATGTTTTAGTTCATTTAATTAACTGAATTTTAAATTTCCCTAATTAGAAAAAAACTATTTTATAAATCAGAAAATTTTTATGTGTACTGAATTATATAATGAAGTATATAACTTAATAACGATTATATATCTATAAAATTTAATTAAAGTATTCTTAGAAATTATTTACCACAACATTTATAATTTTTTTTTTTAATACGTAATTAATTACGAAATTTAATATAATGACTTAGCAAAGAAATATAGTAAATCATTTAAATATGGTTTAAGTATCTTATAATAGACTTTCATCTTCGGACTAGATGAATGATGTAACGTTCTACTGTATATTACCAATTTCTGACACCAACGCAAAAATAGAAATTTTTCTACCAAGATTGATCGTGCTTATCATACATTCATTAATATAACGAATAAAATATTATAACGTTAGAAAATTTATATTTTTTCTACTTTCATAAAAAATTTAGTAATCGTTTTAGTTCAATTTTTGATATTTAATTATAATGAAAATAGAAACAAAATATAAAACGTTTTTTATGAATATTAAAATATAATCAATATTATACTTGACTGTAATTTAATTAGTTATGAATATTAATAATTTTAAATTATTTATAGAATAATATACAATATTGTATTTTTAATGTAATACTTGAATTTTATAGTCCTATTTTTAAATCAATTTCTTGAACGTATAAATTTACAAAAACATTGTTAACGATATTTAACGTAGATATAAATAATATTACAGAATTATTGATTTATATTAAAATCTATTCACTTGGTAATCTAATCGTACGTTTATTTATAAATTTACGTACACGTAAAATACATGGGTGAAAATTTATAAAAATTTTATCTATATTTAATATCTGTGTATAATTTATCGTTCCCCTTTTAATCTGAAAGTTTGATCGATTGTAAATCTGGTTAAAATTTCATCTATTTCCTTTTAGCTAGTTTTAGCTAGTAAATTAGTAGAATTATAAAGATCGATATTCTCTAAGAATACAAGCAGTAGTTAGATGTAATACTACGTAAGATAGTAAATGTTGAATTTTGTAATATAAATTACAAGCTATTTACTTGAAATGTACTAGATTATACAGTACCGAAAGTAATAAATCATTTCGACGGTTTATTCATATATGTATCAACATAGAGTGTGTCTGGCTTACTGAAAACGTGACGAAAATCAAATTACCTGTTAATATTACTATATAACAATGAGCCATGACAGTGAAAAGATGAACAACGTGATACATTTGTTAAACATAAGGTATTGCTATGTGAGTCTCACTCTTTTAGTCACGGTTCATTTTAGAAAATAGATAATTTCACTCTTAGCGAATACTGATTTCCCTCTTAAAGTTATACTTAATAAAAATATCTAAGGCAAGAAATTTATGATAAGCTCTAATACAATTATAATACTACTGATTTTCTGACTATGTAAAATAAACTTTTAAATGTCTTCAAATTCATAAAAAGTGAATGTTTTTTTATGGAAGTGATTAAAACAACAAAAATGCTGTTATAATGAGAAATCTTAATATTCTAAACAGCAAAAATATTGCTTCTTAGTTTTTCTTATAAAAAATTTTAGTTTATGATATCTTGGTGAATAATAAATTTTTATTGTTCCTACAATTACAAGTTGAACGATCAGCAAGCAGAATATGTTTCAAGGGTTTGAAAAGTATTTAGTAAAGGAGATAATATTATTTATTATAATTATAGAATATATTATAATTAAATTCAAAATATATGAATAATAATATTAAGTACATAACATGCACATAATAAAAGGATATATAAATACTATACAAAAAGAGCATTTATATTTCTTAATAGCATTTATAATGATATATCTTTAATATAAGTTGATACATTTTTAGAAGTTTTAAGAGAAAATATAATTTAAATACCAAATTAAACTATTTAGTGATGTACTTGATGCGTACTCGATTAAAGTCAAGCACCTTGGGTAAAGCGTCAAGACTAGAGGTCACAAATTCCATTAGCCGTCTCACTCGCGCACATAAGCCAAAATCTCCATCTTTAGCTGTTTCTTTATCCGTTTATCGATTCCTCCATCCATCTATCTAACTGTCTATCTATCTCTCTAAGTATCTATCCATCTACCTCTCTACGTATCGATCTATCCATCTATCCACCTATCAATCAATCATCCAATCAATTAATCTATTCACTATCTATGTATCTATCTATACATCTATCTATCCGTATATTTATCTATCTATCCATTTATGTGCCTATCTATATATCTATTTATCTGTCTGTATATATATATATATATATATATATATATTTATATCCATCCATCTATTTATCTGTTTGTCTCCATTTTATATAAAAAGATGAATTTTTTAACGCTACAAATAATGCAATCTGGTGTTACAGTTGATTGATTAAGTTGGCTACTCATTCAGGTTCTGACCAAATGCGTTTGTCATTGGGCAAGCTCTTCAAGAACTTTGTTATACTCTCTCTCTTCTTCTTCTTCTTCTTCTTCTTCTTCTGTATCTCTACCCCTCTCAAGTGCAAATTTACAATCTTTCTTCTGTCTCATAAACGCTGAAGATTATCTACAAACTATCAAACTACACTTAACAAAACCTACAGGCAATAATGTGCACTTTTGTATTTAACAGGGCCTCTATAGAATTTGCATGAATAATAGCTGTATAAATATTATGTATAGATGTTTTTTTATGCGAATAAAAAAATGACTGTAGTTTATGGGATGCGTGTTAAAAGTGATTTCGATGTTTACGTGTAGATGTATATCGGTATAAATATTCATGGTATGTAACGCATGAGAATATTCGCTTAAATGAACGTGCATGGACTCGTATGCATGAATTTGGCTTTATTAAAGGTCAGTTTATGTATTTCATAAAAAAAGAAATTATAAGTATATAATTTTTAGTTGAATTCTGCTTTTATATGTGAGATGTCGTTCTTTATATCATATGGCCTTGACCTTGGTGATTATAATACGAGATACAAAGGTAATAAGGAAATTTCTCGTGTTCTCTCTGCCAATAGCTACCAAATTGAATTTTAGCAAAATCATTGCCCTATTTCGTCTATTTTCTAGAAATTAATTGTCAATGACGTTTCAATATTCACAAATGTAATAATTATTTTCCTTGTTTTTGAGTAGAAAATCTAGAAAAATATTTCTATAATTACAAAAAGTTTGGTATTTAAAATATATTATAAAGCTCGTAAAAATATAATTCTTCGAGAAAGAATGAAAGAATTTTAACAAAAGTTCATAAATATTTTGAAATTATGGTTGACCGTACCTTATATTTTATAAAAAAAATTATCTCGGCATGCATTTCTGTCTCTTTCATTTCAATTTAAATTTAGCTTTTATTAAAGAAAACTTGGTGCTTTATTCACCAGAATAAGGAAATGTTGCATTTTGAACTAAAGCAGCTAAGTTGCATTAGAGACGATCCGATATCAAAAAACTTTCTAATATCAAATCCATGAAAAAGTATATAAATCAGTAGTGAATGCAAATCGGACAAAAGCTCTATGGTAGCAAATAAAATTTTATTGCTACAAGGGAATCATTTAAACGGTTAAATTATTTGAATCCCTTCATTTTCAATTTTTCGTGAAAATCAACTAAATTTCACATCGTTCAGAACGTTTTCTTCATTAAAAAAAAATTTATGAATTTAAAAAAATATATTTCAAGAATACACGTTACGTTTTTAAAATTCTACTAACGTTTTATATTATTTATTTAATCTAAATTATATTATGTAGTATGTTTTATTTAAATTTTGAAGTTAAGAACACTTTCCCTATTCTATTTTTTTAGAATTGCAGAAAATTCTAATACAGATCTGTTCGATTGAAAACTATGTATTTACGAAAGGAAAACCATAGTATTGATTAACTATTAAAGTGTAAACCTTATAATATTTGAAAGTAGAAATCAGAGTATTAATAATTTGCTTTGTAAATAATAAAAATATTTATTGATTGCGCTATTTAAGTAGCATTTCTCTCATTTTCATAATATAAAATTTAATCGTTATTTATAAGAATCTGAATTATTTAATAAAAGATGCGTATGTAGTTTACTAATTTTGATTGAACATTATATGTATTACAATACATACAAATAAAGATTCTTGGTTCAAATTTATAAATCTCTATAAATAAATAAGTATATATATAAATAAATGCCTATTTATCATGCATGTATATTACGTATAAATATATCGTTTAACAGATAAGAACTCTGAGAAAGAATATTGAGCCTTTAAACACCAGATCCTATATTAATAAAATCGTTGAAATTCTACTCATACAGATACATATAAATTGTTCAATTCAAACCTAAAGTATTCACTTCTCTTTTTGCTTTTATTGCAATATTGCAATAACATCATGACATATAATTCGTCGACTAAACTTTTCTCACTTGTAAGCGTCCAATTGTAACCTGCATTAAACTGTTTTTTTGTGAATAATGTCTCGCTAAAAGGGCGTCGGACAACGCGGCCTCTAATCTACGCAGCACACGTTTCCCTTCCCTTGGACATATTACCATTTGAAAAAATCTCCCGTCCTCAGTGCAGCTCGATAACCGTGGTTGCATGGCTATTTCCAGAGTACCGAGATTTCGCCGAACTCCTCTTTACTATATATCGCTCGTACGTGCGAAGGTGTGGGTGATGGGAAAGGTCGGAGTAAAGTTTGCACGCACGGCAGGGTAAATTCGAGTTTACGAGAGGCCTCCGACAGGCAACGTTTAATAGCGCACATGTGCGCATAGATACGAGCTTCGACACATCTACACTTGTGCATGAGCAAGTGGCGTCTGGGAGCTGGTGGTTCTGGGTGGAGTATGTGTAGGAAGGGCGCAGGTCTCGACGCCGTGGGACTAACCAAGTGCAGTTAAGCCTAGAAGGTGTGCACCAACAGATCCTGCGATTCACGAAAGTGTTTGATTCTTTGAAGTTAATTCCAGTCAAACACTTGTGTCCACGTGTCCATCGCACACATCGTCATATGACAATTAAACGCCTTAAATAAATGGGCGATACTAAAATATTTGAGCAGGCTGCGATGGGAACGTGGCAGATGAAATAAAATCAATGTTTGTTTGGTATAGAAGACCGAAAGAGACGAAAAAGCTGGGAGGTTGTCCGAGACGATATGGAGAAATACAACAAGCCCCAAGATGTATTTTCGAGTTACATTGGCCGTTGAATGGATTATAGAGTAGTTCATAATATCATCAATTGCATGTGCGACTACTTGTCTAAATCATGTAGCTTAAATTAATGAAAAAAATTATGTAAAAAAAAGTTCAAATAAATTAGGCTTTTTTATTCTGGTGATCTTTTTTAACTTCTTTCACAGCCGTTAGAAAAGTAATGGAAACTATTTGTCATTAAAAACTTTTAATTATGCCCAAATATAATATTCAAAATTTTTATAAAATGCTAATTATTAAATTATAAACTTTTGTTAAAAATTTATGTTTCTCATAATAATTAGTTTTTAATTCTACGCGACTGAATACAAATTTATAAGTTTTCGTTTTATTGCGTCAGTGTGATGAATATCATTTGTTCTTGCATCTTGATAAAAAATTCATATTTTTGAATGATCACTAAATGCAATGTTTGCTTCAATGTAATGCTTCAAGTTACAAATAATAAATTTTGTAGGAAAAATTACAAAGGTTTTATATGTACTGTTAGAAAAAATATCACGGTTAAAAGTTTCCAGCAGCATTTGGAGGGTAACATTTATAGCTTTCAAAAGAGGATAAATTGCTTCAGGAAATTGTAATTCTGCTTGGTTCGTATGTCATTTCAAAGTTAAATGCTGAATCATAAAATACTAAATACATTTTTTTAAAGTTCGATATTTAAAAGAACTTTTGCAATTATATTTTAGAAAATCATTATAAAACAAAACAGTTTTAACTATAAAAATTGTTTTCGAATGTTTTTATGAATTTTTTATTAAGATTTATATAATATTAAATAAGTTTTTAATAATTTTTTGGTTAAAACAAAAAATTTATTTATTTTAAGTTTATTCTTTTATATTTAGATTTAATTAAATGTTAGAGTTATTTATTAGAATATTTTATATAAAATAAATAATATGACAATAAAGTATATATCAATATTCGGTTTTATCAATATTATGAAATTAATAGAAAACAAAAAGAAAGTAGAATAGAGAAAAGTAGTAGAAAGTAGAAAGAAAGTGAATAATTCGAATAGATGCCGTAAATTCGACTCATTCCTTAAACTTTCTTCAAGTTACTTCAATATTATTAGCAAATATTTGAAATCAATAAAACAAATTGTTTATTACAAAATAAAAACCACCTATTGTCAAAACTGTCTTCGCTGTTATTTAGTGATAACTAATAATTAATAACTTCATATACTAACTCCAGAAATATCGCACTTATAGAATTTAAAATCACTTTTTTCCTGAAATATAAATATTGGAAACTGGTATTTTATATTTAATATTTTTACCCATCTTGCACGACTTTATAGTATTTAATCAAACTAAAATTTTTTCCATCTGCTCAATATTCTTGCTAATTTCTTCTTTCTTGATTCTCACTCAGAAGCTCTCTCAATCTATCTTTTTCTCTTTTGAAGTAGCAGTAGTGACCTTACCTAGCACCTGCACTATGAGAGAAGTTTCACACTTCCCAAATGAACGAGCGTCAAGCTGAAATGACTCTTTAGAGAAACTGTTAATAGAAAAGTGTCAGCTTTCTTTCTCTCTTCATCGACCTTTGTGTACCATTCTTACTTATTCTTTCTTCTCTCTCTCTCTCTCTCTCTTTCTGGCTCTCATCAATTTTGCTTTCTTCTTTGCACGCTCTAGCGATATAAAAGTGTTGAACACTAAATATTTCCCGTTCGGATATTTTCTCTTTTTCTCACGTACCCATTTTCTTTCTGTCTCTATCACTCGTTCTCTCTCTGAAATCTGCGATGTTTAAAATGCCGACTATCTCTCGGATACCACAATGAACGCATTATATGAGCCACGACCATGGGTTTCTTTTTCCAGACTTTAAGATTAATTTAACTCTTAATACTCACGAATACGAAGTTCGGCGGCTCCTGTATGATTCATAAATTTCAAAAGCATGAATTGCTTTGTATTCTGTATTAAAGTAAAAAGCTTCAATTTAAACGGTTTATTGGTTTTATAATATTAATATTAAGAAACTTAATTCATTTGAATATTAAAAAAGTTTGCTCTTGATTTTTAAAATAGAAAACTATAAAGTATATTAAATGTTTAGTGTATGAATTAAAAAAATTAGTAACTTTTTCTATTTATACATTCTATTTATAATACCAATGTGCATTCGTGAAAGAATAGATTATTTGAACGAACTACTAAAATAGTAAAATTGATCTTTTATTTCATTTTTTCTAAAGAAAAATTGTATCAGAGTATAATTTCGTTCAGTTTATAGAGATATTTTCAAAATTTTTGATTTGGTAGCTAAAAAGTTTTAACAGGTTTTTTTGAAATTTTTTTATTCGGTTTTATATTCTAACTTTCAAACGGAGGCTCAGATCAACTTGAAAAAATTTGAGAATGTGTAAAACACGTGTCGCAATCTGAAGAAACTTTAATAAACCTCTAAAAATACGCATTTTTACATAAAAAATTCATAAATTGCAAATTTTTAGAGAAGTATTTTGAAAATTTAATTTTTAGGAAACTATTTGACACTAATTTCATAATTTCTTTTCTTATATTCAGTTCCTTTATTTTAGATACATCTTTATTTAAGTAAATTTGTTAAATAAAAAGTTTCTTTCAATTTTTTAATTGTATAAGATTTACAACGTTAAAAGATACTTTTATATTCATTACCATATAATTCTGTATGTATGCATTAACGTATATATGTGTGTGTATGTATATTTTTCGATACATACAATAGAGTAAATAATATTAAAAACATGTATCTTTATTTGGAAAAATATCTTTCAAAATTGTTTTTTTTAAAGAAAAATAACCGTCTAATTCCCTAACAAAAGATTATGTCAATGTCATACAAGAATATGATATAAAAAATTTAAAACAGATAATTATAATGTTATTAAATGTATAATGTATTGTTTTTATTATAAATTCAATTATCATTTTATGAAATGAAGTATAAATTATCGCAAAAAAATTTTAAAGTGAATTTTTCTTAAATATTAAATTTTTGAACTTGGTCATTTATAAATGAAACATTCGTGTGCGTAATATGATAAGAGAGTTTAGTGTAGAAACAAGTTTCACCTTTATAAAAAAATATCAACATTTAGAAAAGTAAAATATTGGAAAAGTGACTTTTCATGTACATCAAAAGAATGTGCGGCAAATAACTTTACTTATTTTATACTAAAAGAAAGCAAAATCTATAATTTGAAATATTTTTCAAAAAGATAAAATAATTAAATTTATTTAAAAAAGTGAAAGTTACTTTTCAAAACTAAAAAGTAATTAAAAAATAAAACATTCTTAAAAAACTTGCTTTTTATTATTTTAAATACCATGTTATCGATAAGAAAGTAGAAAACTATAATAATAAATTTCAATTTCAATTTTTTTACATTATTTTTCAATATTAATTAACATTATTTGAAAATAAGTATTTTCAATAAATATATGTGATTTTTTATGTTTGATTTCAAACAAATAAAGTTAAAGAAACGTAATGGTTAAATATAGGCTTTTTTATTTAAATGTATATTTAGTTTTAAAATTATGAATACTTTTAATAAACTACACATGTATATTTATGTATTCTAAGTGCTACAGCTACTAGCCAAATATTATACTGTATATAAAAAAAAATTATAGAAATATGATAAATTGACGAGTCTTTGATATATTAGAATAAAATAAAATTTATAAGAAGTTTATGAAAAGCCATTAATCTATTCTATAATATTATGGAATAGTTTTTATTATATTCTGAACTACTTTTCACATCATTCATTTCTATGCTCATAATAATTATATCTATAAAAGAATTTTTTTGTATTTAATGTATTTAAACAAATATTGTATATTTCTTCAACCACGTTTTTAAGTCTTAATGTGCAGTATAGCAATTTCATTGATAAAATTTTTCAATAAAATACTTTTAAAATCATTTGGTACTGAAATAGTTGCAATTTAGGTTTCGAACATCCTTTGTGGATTTTTGTTTTATTAAATTAAAATTACTAGACTTAATCTATAAATTTCGAGAATCGTATTTTCATTTAACAAACTAGTCAAATTATTTTATTACATATATATATATATGTATGTGTATATTATGTATGTATCTATGTATGTACGTATACATGTATGCATATGTATATATAATTACGAAGTCGACAGTTCCAATTTAATATTGAAAAAGAATAAAATTGAAAAAAACATATTTTTAATGAGATTCACGAAATTCAAGCGTGAAAAACTTGATGCTTGTATAAAAAAATTAAATAAAATCCGTCTCTACATCTTTTAAGTTGTAAGTTGCATAATTGTAGCAGGATCTTGAAAGTGTAGAGGTTGACGTTGAACGAGGACCATCTTGTAATTGCTTGGTAAGGAAGTGATACATACATATAAGCGTCTCTTTACTTGAAACGCAGTGTGGTTAATACTCGAGAACCAAGTGCAAGATTTATGCCTATTTTTAAAAAAATTTTCTCTCTGCGCTCATTTCACAATTTTACCATATTTTGTATGTTATATTTAAGAAAACTTTACATTACTAAATGGCTTTTTAAACTATAAACATAAGAATCACAAATTATTATTGATATTGTATTAATTTAAAATATTAATTATAGTAAACATAAAATTTATAAGAACAACGTGATATAAATAAGAGTTTCTTAAAAATAGAATAAAATATCCAAATATAAATTTCCATTGAATAATATTTAATAATAGAATAAGAAAACTCAAAGTTTCATAATTAAAGTGAAAGTAAGAAAATACAATATACATTAGGTGTTCGTCTTGATTAAATATATGATTAAAAGGACTTATAAAAAATAATTATACAATAAATGTAGCTCTTTTTTAAAATGTATGAAGAAGTAATAAGGATCATTTTAAAGAATATGTTCAAAAGTGCTATGAGATATAGTTTTCAAAAGAATTAAAAAAAAAAGAATTAATAATTATAATGATTTTACAATATCAGTAAAATTTTAATAACTGAAACGAATAAAAATAGTGAAATTATAAGGGTATTTCTTCTCATACTTATGCTACATTAAATCATATTTTAATTACATTTTTACAAGACGAAATTAGATATTATATTTAAAAATAATAATTCGTTATGAAATTGTAAAATTCTCAAAGTAAATTGTAATTTTTAGCTGAGAACTCGTACGGTCAAACTTTTGTTTCGAAATTCGAGGATAGCATAAAAGTCGGCATCGAAACTCAGCACCAGCTTTTTACTCCGGAAAGTGCCAACTCTTTCTGGGTGCTGAATTTTGCTTCAAACTTTTTACGAGTGACTGTGATTATCCATTATCACATTTTTTATAAAAATTCATAAAAAAATTTTTTATATTAAAAATAATTGTATTTTTCAATATAATTCTTTTCAATTGAAAAATTTTATGAGTATTTTTAATGTTTTACATTTAATCCTGATGTAACAAATAAACTTTTTTTATACATCCAATGCGAATAGTATTCATTATAAAAAGTAAACATTATTATTAGTAACACAATATGTGATACATGCGAATAAAGTTATGAAACAACTTTTAATTAAGTACGATTTTTTAGGAAATAATACCACCGTACTTTTATCAAATAGCATAAAGATGATAAAGTATAGATGGTAAATGTTAGGACGTATTGAGTTCTAAAAATGTGCACTATGTGCTTGAAAAGATCTTTTTTCAGTTTTTAGATAATCTGTAGTCCGCAAGTCATATTTTCCCTTCTTTCTTTCTTTTAAAACACATCGTAGCTCACTTACCTGCTAGTAGAGGCAGGTAGAGAGCAGAGGTATTTGTTTTTGTTCTTTTTGTAATACATAATCATTTAGATCATTTGATCTTCGTAGAGAAGTATAGAAAAAAAAATTATACGGAAGATTAAGTTGAAAAAAGAGGATTAATTTTATTCCGGTTACTACTATTGTTAAAATTTTACTAAATTAAATCACAATATGGAAACATTAATTTAAAAGTAATATATAATAATATTAAAATTATTTTTTTCTATTTTATAACATTACAAATGAATTTTTATTTCATTTATTCGTTTTTTTAAATTAAATTATTTCTTTCTAATTAATTTGATTTATTGAATTTACAATCAGCTCCTTTAAATTAAATTAAATCTTATAAAATATTAATGACTAATTTAAAAAAATTTTAAAGTTTTTTGTATAATTGTATTTTTAAAATTTCTCTCTAAATAATGTAGGGCAAATAAAAAATAATTATTGGTCGCATAAAATGTCAGCTCATTTATTTTGTTAGTAAAATATAATTTATTTTTGACATTTGAAAATACTTCTTTTAAAATAACAATTTATTTTACTAGATATGACAGATATAAAATAACTGATGTTTAAACAAAAAAAAATATTTCCAACGAAATATTAATATTGACGACTAATTGAGTAACTTATAACTATTTTCTATGGTTTGTATTTCCTTATATATCATTTATTTTACTAATCACTTTTTCTGACTATATATGAACTAATTTTACTTTTATGCTAAAATGCATAATAGCTCTGAACAATTGACGGGAAATGATATAAATTGATGCCAATATCCATCGAGTTGCATACTATCAGAAATATCAGCAAGTTTCAAATATAACTGATAAATCACTTGTTAAATTTATGCATAAAACTGTATATTTATACGATGTAATCGATATAAAATGTATTTACAATATTATTATCAAATTTGAATTAAAAAATAATATTCTAGTTTTAACAAAAATTTGTTTAGTCGAAAGTGTAAAAATAACACAGAAGATGATAAAACAAAGTTATGTAACGGAAAAGAAAGAAAGATATCGAGGCGAGGAAAAACAATTGGCAGAAAAGTCAGAGATAAAATCCGATCCACAAAACGAGAAAGATACAATGTATAAAAAAATATATAGACACACGGAAAAATATAAAGTAAATTACCGGCTATATGCTGGCGAACGGAACTTTGGTCATCCATAAGAGAAAGAGCTGGAAAAGGAAATTTGATCTTTTTTCTTGCGGTATAAGTGAATGAAGGAAGCTCGAAGATATGACGTTCTTATTTCTCTCCGAGCTGTCCTTTTATATACTGGTGGAAGCTTATCTTAACGTCTATCGCAGTGTTGACAGCCGTTGTAGTGCATAAGGATTTCTTAAGGTCATGGAAAGGCAGTGAAACCACCTCGCAAATAGGCCGACACATTTTATTTTACGACAGTGAGGTGAGCATGTAAGGAGTTAAGAGAGTGCTAAAGGGAATTCGCTCGTATTTCGGTATGGCTTATACAGCGTCGATTATTTCGGATATTAGAAGATGCGAAAAGGCTATTAACTTTTCAACGTTGTTACATTGTTTAAAGGTTGGATATACTAATAAAGATAGTGTCTTAATAGATTTACACTAGGAATACACAACTTATTCAAATTTTAGAGTTTCTTAGGATACTCGCATAGCCTAAGATATAAATTGTTCTTTTTTTTTAATGTTCTAACCGATGTATATATTGCAAGTTTTGATATATACAATTCAAGGATAAAGATTGCATAAAATCATAATAATTGTGAAATGTTTAATAACTTTCAACTCTCTCAAACGAGAAAAAATATCTGCATAGATCGTATTTTAGTGCAATATGCTATTATGTCCGATATTAATATATTAATATATATTAATAATATATATATATATAATATAATGATTAATATATAGTTAAGTAAGCTTATATTTCTGAAATACTCATGCTCAACTGAATTCGATATATCCAAAGGCTATACAAGTTATGGCCTAGATCGAGTACCTCTCCGAACTAAATTTTTAACTATGTGCACGCGAATAAATAGTTTGACAGGCGAAGACCACGAGCGGACCAGCATAAATTCCCAGAGAAAACAACACGGGTTTAGCTATATAGTTGAGTATGCATAACTTTACCAGCTCGGTCATGGTGTACAAAACAGTGTTAAGCTGCGTGGTTTACCTGCAGTAGATTTTCATGAACGCACATTTAGTATGATGCTCTCATAGCTTAAATAATATTTTTTCCTTCTGCTCTCCTAATTTTTGTAAAAAAAATAATTAAATTTTTATTTAATCTTTGGAATTTCTTCTCATTATGAATAAATATCGCCTCTGTCATTGGATGTAAACGAAATTATTGAGAATAAATAAAGACATTTTTAATAATTTTAATTTCTTCAAACAACTAAATGTTATATTTGGAATAAAATTACTTTGGTTAAAGGTGTTTCCGATCATTGATTGCCGGATGTAGAAAAAGTTACATACCATGTACCAAATCAATACTGTTAAAAATAAAAATCTTAATTTTCCATCATAAATTTTTATAGAGCTAATGTAACAAAGATAAAAATTTGTTATACAAATAGAAATATCAAAATTGTACCCACTAATATGTAAAGCTATAAAAATAAAATGATTTTAATTATTGTAATGATGAGAAATTGAAAACTTTTAAAATATACCAGTGAATAAAGAAAATGTTTCATGCCGTAGAATTTAACAGTACAACAAACTAAACTTCTAGCGTCTATCTGAATAAACAAACTTTAAAACATCATATATTTCAATGTTTCTAAAGGATAAGTATTCGTGCGCGTAATTTTAATAGTTAATTGATTTTTCTAAATTTTTATTATAAAAAATTTTAAGAACTATATTCTTCTTAGCATATGCTATGGAGGGTGTAATAAATATCGAAAAAGATTTCTATCCAAAAGCGCTATAAGTATTAAAACAAATATTTTTCTTTTCAACTTTGGCAAACGATAGAGTTTTCGAAAGAATAAAAATAAAAATATTCCTATTGATCGAATATCGAGTAAAATATTCCGCATTTCCAATCCACATAGCTGTTATGTTTGGAAAATACTCCACGAATGGTACTCTCGTAACTCAAAATCATATCAGTATGGCCCACTTAATTCATCCCCGAAATCCTTTCTCCATCCTGCCATAATTCACATGTTTGAGATAAATCCTTATCGTAAAAAGCATGTGAAAGCACACAAGAAAAATTAAAAATTACGCGGCCGTAGTTTCCGAATTAGAGTTTCGATGGATTCTCAATAATTTCGCTTTAATGACAACTCCGGATGGCTTCTTGGTCGGCCAGACTAGGTAATCGAGGCTGTGTGCGCTCACTCACCTGAACAGACGTTTACCCGAGAGTTCAATTAGGGATCCAGTCACATGCTGACATTCTACTTGAATTCCCGGTCAAGTTATGCGTCACATCGGAATGGAGAAACGAGACGCACGTAATCGAGAAGAGGACACAGAATGCTGAGCAGGATAGAGGCACCAAAGTCCTGCGATTACTTGTTCACTCGATTACGAGTAAAGCCCAAACTGATTGAAAATAGGCGGAAAGCGAGATTGGTAAATTAACTGAACATTATTTTTAGGAAATTCATAATTCAGATCTAAGATATTTTATTGTAATTTCAGTTTCATTAAGACATTTTATTTATTATTCCGGTTAATGATGTTTATTCACGTTATGTTAGAGATACGTGTCAAATATTCAAAATGAGTTACTGTATTCAATGTATATTATACCGCTATGTTTTAATCTATGTAAATCAATATAACAAGTTCACTTTAAATAAAATTTAATATTTGAAAAAATGGATAACGAATAATAGATGGCTTTTGAAAAAATTAAAATTATTTGGAAAATCAGAAATATTTTTATTTTTCATCTATAGCATAAATTCTTAATCTGATTTTTAACAACTGGGAATATCAAAACCTATACTTCTTTTTTAAAAATAATCGAAACAAGAAGTATGGTATTTTTCTCTCAGCATTATTTTTCCTCTGTTATGTACAGTATTTGATAGTTATGTTAGTATAAATATTTTAAATTAAAATTATATTTACGTTATATCGTTATTATGTATGTATTTACAACTGCGTATATCAAATTACTAAAACTTTGTAAATTGTTTATAAAATATAATGTGAAACTATGTGAAAATGTAAAGGTAACATTAATACGCGATGAACAAGACTTATTTAATCAATATAAATTAATATGAATTTAATCAAAACTCCGGGTACGCGTTGAAAATTATTAATAATGTGCGCAATGCACAATATATCGAATATTGTTTTTTTCACTTTTGATATCTTTCTTATTCATGAATATCTGTCGTATTTGTAATCTTCCTTTAATAAAAACGCACTTACATATTTCTCTTTCTCTCTCTCGTATATGCAGTAAAATTTCGCATACGTACTTTGTGAATTTATCTTTATCTTTACGGCGTTTGAGTTTAGTTAAGCTATATATTTTATTAAGCTAAATAAGAGATGATTTAAAAACACATCCTTTTTCCATTATTACACAAGAATAATTCTTGTCTAAATTTTCCATAGAAAAGTTTTATTCTTCTTTCTTTACTCGAGAATTTTTGCTATATTTTATATGGATTTGTAGTCATCAAATACTTATCCAAATATGGAATCATTTAAATGTAGTTAATAGCGCTTTTTTTCTCTTATACTGCTTCTTCTAATTATTCTCCTCATTTTATTTTGATTTTTATTTCTTTCTTACTTTTAATATTGAGTCAATTTAAAATTTTTTATATTTATAGTTCCATACATGTGTATTTATATATTGTGTTTGTTTTATCCCACGTTTGATTGAAATTAGATTCAAGTTTTCTCATTGTTTTTTATTAGTTAGATATTTTGAAAACAATCTAATTTTGAAAACAAAAAAATGCTTTTCAACTATGCCTTACATTCTTTATAGTTAAAGTTGCTTACTATATTAAATTAATTATAACAGTAATTAATTACGTAAATACATTAAAATAATTTTAAAGTATATAATTTTTAATTTATGGTAGTAAATTTATAATAAATACGTAATAAAATATTTTATGTGACATATACAACGAATCAATTACGTATATATCAAAATATAGCACATAATTTGAAAATTAATACAGTTTGATCAATCACTTTCGGCGATCTAAATCTCTTCTTATGGCAATTACAAAGATACACAGTAAATAAAATTAAATAATAGACTTTTTGTAACGAATAAATATATATGATTTGACGTTATTTTAATATTTTAATAATTATTAATATCAAAAAAGAAGCTACCAATCAAGAATAAAAACACACAATAATAAATGTAAAACAACTATATGCGCGTTTCAATAGTGACCTACCTATCATAAAATAAAATATAAAAAATGTAATGTTTTGTGAAAATAAACTGACTATATTATTTAATATTAACTAATTCTTACATGGAAAAATATCGAAATATGTAAACATATCTATTTTTAATTTTTTGTATAAAGAAGTATATTAAATTTCGTATATTCACAAATAATATACAGTATTGGAATATTTGTTGAAGATTCATTTGAATATGAAATAAGGTTAATCAATATTTTTTTATATTCATAAAAATATGTAATTAAGTAGTAAAGGGACAATGTAACAAAAATTTCTAGAGACTTTATTAAATTTTATTAAATACTATTCGCAATATATAAATATAAAATACAAAATAAAAATAAAAATTTTTAAATTAATTAAAATATTTATACAGTTAAAAATTATTGTTTTTTAATGAATTAATCATAAGAACTTTTAAAATCTTAACAAAACTTACAAATTAATGTGTTAAGTGCATCAAATACAAAAAAAAATAGAAAATATATATCGTATAATCACTGTAGCCGATGCACCCGCCCGCCGGCAAATGAAAATTGGCAATAAGAATTGCGAGCGAGCAGGTAGGAACAAAAGGTAAGAATCTAGGTACAAATAGAAAACGTGCGAGGCGGGTGGGCGTCCGAGAAGTGACGTGGCTCCCCTAGTCAAGCCGAAAATTCAGCAAAATAGCGTGAGCTGAAATTATTCCACTCCGAAATAGAAAATAAAGAAAATACCACAGAAAGTTCGCACTGACAGGCCCACGCTCAAAGTGCGAGCAATATTGCAGTAGTCTCTCCCCTCTCTCAATCTCTCTCACCTTCTCTCTCACGCTAGGCGCTCTTGGCATAGCGTGGGCGTCCTTTCTTTCTCGCTCTCATGCAGAATCGGCCCTCCGTCCTTCTCCACCTCCGTCACCTTATGATCAAGCCGCGTAACCCCGCGTATCATCGGAGGCATGAAATAACGAGTCGTGACTCACCACGAGGACGTAATGAGACGAAGGGGTGGGATCTATTAATCCGCCGCGACGGGCCAGGGTTAAGAGTCGCGACCGTACCTTCCACGACCTATCGCGAGCTAACACTCCTAAAACCTAGAGAGCCTCCCCTTTTTCTGTTCCACTTTCACCGTCCGCACCCGCTCGCATTAGAGAAGTGCGGCTGAACTTGGAGTCGGGCGGCACGGGTGCGTCGTGGTGTCAGGGAACCATCGTCGTGTGTGCGTCGCGGCCCTCGCGAGTAGGAAAACGCGCATCGGACGATATGCCGCAGGCAAAAAGGGGCCCACCACCGTAGACGTGTAGCGCTCCCCCGCAGATAAGAGCGAACATCGCGTGGGCGGCACGACTCCAACGAGACTAACGTTATAATCAATTAAGAATATATTATTAAAGTTAAAAACTATTATTATGTTCCATTTTAATATTTTAAACGCAATAACTGTCACGAAGGATAAAAGTGAAATGAATTGTAAAAAAATTAAATTAATAAATTTGAATGTGCTGACCTTCCAATTGAATGAATATAAAGAAAAGAAGGGTAATTTTAGTTCGTCAAACTCCAACAGACAGAGGAAATTCAAGAATATATCAAAAATCCCAGTAAAAAACTGCTTTCTTATTTTGATTATATTAATCTAACATTAATAGAAAAAACGATACTCTAAAAGAACTACTTACGATGTTAATTATTGTAAGCATTAAAAGACTCAACAATAAATAAAAAACATACAAAATTTTTAAATATGTATTTCTAAAATTATTATAAAATTTTTATTGATATTGAAAAATTTATTATCTATTATAATCAAGTTTAACGTATTCTTCGAATGAAAGTATAACTGCGAGAATCATCTAAATTATAACAAATGAATTAAACTTTATCAAAATTTTTCTAAGATTTAAATATAAGAATTCTAATATAAAAATGTCTAAAAGCAATAAAAATAAACAAGATTCATAAAAAAAATTTGTTGATAAAGGTATGAAAGTAGCAACCATAAGTCAAATAATAATAAAAAGCTAAAAATAAGTAGATTTTACTTAAAATGTATAAAAGAACATGTTTCAAGCAAATTCAAGAAATACTAAAAAGACTTTCTTATACATTAGATAAATTTTTAAAAAATATACGGAAAACGTAACTACTAATATTATTTACCACATAGCTTAATGTTTTTTTTTTAATATGAATAAATATATTTGAAAAGTTTTTGTTAATATTAATATTGATCTGTATGTCCATAGCATTTATAAGTAATTGCAATTATTGGAATAATATTGTTTTACGCTCTCGTAAATCCTTATTGTAAAGTCATTAGCATTTGATCTCAATGAACTAATGAAATTTGTATTTATTTACTATGAGAATAGATTTATATATAAAATTGCTCACAAATATGATCGTGCAAGTATATATAATATAATAATCTATAAATATATTACTAGTATAATACATATATACATATATTAATAATATATATATATATATATACTAGCGCGATCATATTTGTGAGCAATTTTATATATAAATCTATATAAAAGTTAATTCTTAAAATTGATTTTTAAAGTCAATTTTATATATAATTTATTTTTCTTAATTTCTTCTACTCTCATCGTATAAACATAAACAATACTTTTTACTACATACTTTTCTGATTTATAATAATATATTACAGCTAAATTTAACCTGAAAATAAAAGCTTCACGTTAAGTATATAAAATAAGAAAGCAAAACAAAATCTACAAAAGAAAACATTTCTTAATACTAACTTATCTATTATAATAATTTAGTATAGGAATATATTACGATAAGTTTTATAATGTTCATAATGTATGGTTTTTACCGAAAACTTTATATTTTCTTTTTTTACTTTACATTTCTTGGTGATATTTGAAATCATTATTTACTGTATAAAATTAATATGATTTCAATCCTTTATTAGGTTATTAATTCTTGATAAAATATTACTGTCTTGATAAAATATTATTATCAAAAGATCGTGAGCATATTTAATGATCTTCGCTTTTTTTCTAGTATTTTTAGGTTTTATTAAGAATAAACATTACAAAAACTTAGAAAAGGGAAATTTATCATAATATTTTATCGGTAATATTACTTTATTTGAATCTATAATATTTCATTTTTAATCGACTGAACTTTTTATTTGAAAAAGTTCTAAATTGTACAGTTGAACATAAATTTTATAATCACTATTACTTTAGTCTTGGATAATAGAAAAATAAGTAAATGGTCTTACTCAATTGTAGATGACATTTAGAAAAATTTATTAAAATAATATTAGTATTTTTTGCATACACTTTTTATATAATGTCTTATCCTGAAATAGTTAATTATCTTTGCTTACCAAAAAACAATCTTTTTTACATTGACTGATCTTGTATCAAAAATAAATAGTAAAATATTATTAATAAGTTAACAATAATATTAATGTTTTAATTTTTCTATCTACAAGAATATTTGAAAAAGTTTAATTACATTTATCTTAATTATTTTATTAGCGATTTCTAGTCATTATTAAATTAAATAAAAAATATAGTTTATGCTGATGATACATAAATTTAAAGATTGCGTAAAAGTAATGACGTATGTTAATACTTCATTGAAGTTCATCGAATGTAATATCGACTACCTTTTATATTTATTGTACGTACTTTTTCATACATTTTACTTATCTTTAAAATAAAATTCATAATAAAGATACAATTAAATATTAATGCCATTAGTCATTACACTAAGACTTGATACTCTTGTTTTATTCATTGCATTTATACAAAACATGAATTCAGTCTCTTTATAACTTTCAGTTACGTTATAATAATAATCTATATTATAATAAGACCAAGAATACCACTCATTATTCTCATTTAATAAACTTCTTTGAGAAGAGAGAAACGTTATTCAGTATTTTTAAGTATAGTATAATAAGTGTATAGTAAAGTATAGAAAATAATAAACAAGAGTTTTGTAATTGAACACAGCTATATTCCATTAATACGTTTACATTCGAATAATTTTGATTGTTTTTATAATTAAATAATAAATTTTTTATGTTGAATTTTGGTAAAACTATATATTCACTATCAGAAATATCATTTAATAAGAAAATAAATTAAGGAAAAACAAAAAATATTTATCTAATGCTGTATATAAGTTTAAATAAAATACGTGACTATAGATATACTTACAGTTTACATTAGTTGATATCAAAACAATTTGTATTTTTTAAGAAAAATTTAATTAAAAAGTTACAAAGATACATGCAATGACTGGTTAGTATTATCAACAAAAATAAACTCTAATAAAGTAACGTAATTATTTATTTAGTATTTGATCTAATCAGAAAAAAAAGATAAATCTAATCTTTCAAGTAAAAAAAAGTACCTTTTAACGCTAATAATACAAGATACAAAAGAATATATATTTTATATTAGTAAACTGTCTGATAAGATTATAATAAAATCTAATTAGCGTCACTGAAGATTTAGAAAAATTTAATGTAGTATTACAAATAAACTAATATTTTAAAAATAAAATGATAATTATATTTTTTTAAAATTTTATTTAGATTATATCTATATACTTTTATATCTTTATAATCTTATTACAAGAGAAAATATAAATCGTTTACTAATAAATAAATTAATATTATCAATTAAGTATCATTCTTAATGGTTATATAATTCGTATAAAATAAAATTTTATTTAGCTTTATAAATTTAAAACTTCATTGCGCTTACCAAATAGAAGTAATAGTAAAATAACTTCGTAATATCTATAATATATATATATATAATCATCCGAAAATAAGATATTTCATTTATCGTATATTAATGGCATCACAATTTTTTATCATCTTTTATATTTTTTACTTTTACATTTATTTTACTTTTACTCGTATAAAACTACGTTTAAGAAGTAATAATGTAAAAGAATTTTTAAATTATTTTGATGAAATTCATTTGAAATCTAAAATAGAACACGTAGTTTTTTATTAAATATAAAATTATATTTAAAAAATATGAAATGTGTGCAATATTCTCAGCACAATCTGAACTGAATATTTTATAAATTTTTCAGTAAATTTTGATTGTCAATCATTTTATAGAAACTCATGTTTAATTATTTATTCGATGATTTCAAATTTACAAACGGAAAGTCAGACTTATTCATAAATATTCATGAAATTAAACCAGCGCCGTTCATGAAAAACTATCTTTTGTCACATATTTTCTTTTTTTTCGAACAAATGACCAAAACTCACAGAATAATACAAATATATACCTACACCGACTCCATAACATAAATTCTCGTACTCAAACACATGAAAGTACCTATCAATTTTTCATTGTATAATATTCTTTCTCTCCCTCTATATCACTTAATTCCCCTAACTCTTCTTTCTCCTTCTAACTATCTATCTTGTTCTCTGGCCTTTTCTCTTTAAATTTCTACGTAAATTACGATGCTCTCCACTGGCTCTTTTGCTCTTATTTAGTGAGTTTTGATTTTTAGAACTACATACAGATGTAAACATACAAACGACTATGGAGACTCAATTTCAAAATTCAATTTTCGAGATTTCAGGATAGCGCACGTGGTTAGTGGGTTTACAAGCCGCATGTTGCTTTCAACGAGCCTTCCGGCTTATTGCTCAATGTATGTGACAGAGGTTACGTATAGTCAATATTCAGAGATAGACTAAATACGAACGCTCAGTAATTATTCAAAAATTAGTCGAGTATTTATCGCGTTTGTTCTTATTGTTGGAAATTATTTCTGTGTGCAATTTTAAATTAAATTGAAATTAGATTAAATAAGCTTTTTAGTTCTAACTTTATTTCAAGAAATGCACTATGCATATACTTGAATCAATTACAATTCAATAATAAATAAAACTATTCGCAAAGTTTATATTAATAGTTTCAATTAAATTTCTTAAATAATAATAAGAAAATAGATTATACTTTTATAATTGAACCATTTTTCGACTGTTTTAAATAAAATAGTTTCTAATATTATTTTTAAAATCATTTTTTATGTTTCTAAACTTATTATTTTCTTATAAACTAAAATTATAGTTAATTTTTCACTCGAAATTTAATATTATGTATTTAATATAAATATTAATCTACTTCAATTTTTATATAAGATTAAATCTTAATTGCTAATAATAATAAGTAGTAGATATTTATAAATTTTCAAAACAATATACATTTATTATTATTTTATATAGTTATTTTTAAATTGAAATCTACTTAAAATTAATTTTTTGAAAAATTATCTTATAAATAGTACTAAAAATATTAAAATTTTTGAAATATATACGAAGCATATCTTTTATTGCACATGTAAAATAATATATTCGTAAAGATAGTAAGAGGATAATTTTAGATAGAAAATAGTTATACACATCATACGCTGAATTTGAATTTGTGAATGTCTCTGTCAATACCTTTTTTTATTTGAGAAAGAATACGTTTTTATAGTAATTTATAACATTATTAATTAAATATCATAAAATGACCAAGAATATCAATTTTAATTTTTATAGTTGGAAATAAATGATAAACAGACAAATATATATATATATATATATATATATTATATTTGTTGAATTCTAATTGAATTCTATAATTTAACGCCTAAATACATTAGCATAATAATTATTAATTATAGTAGATCTGCATATACAAATAGGAAAGAAAATAAATGTTGTCTTTTTTTAGATATTTTAAGAGGTCCGATTAAAATACGTTTAATTTTATATTTCATAAAAATATTTAATTTAATTTTTACGATCTTACAAAAATAAGTTTGATGAAATAGATATTAAAAGAAAAAATGTTATTCATTTTCACTGTGTTATGTTAAACAAAAAAAAAGATTTATATATTAAAGAGTTTAAATTATTGAATTTATATAATTGTAGATTAACAATATTATACATTTTAATCGCCATAAATGATATTATGAGCACCTTATCGACGACAAAAAAATCATTGCTACAACTTTATTTAATGTGCAAGAATATAGCGAACGATGACATATTGTATTTTGTTGGATGTCAAATTAAACTAAAATTCTCTGATGAATCTTTCAAAATGGAAATAAATCTATGAAATTATTCAGCTATAAAATAAAGTGTATAAAAATATTATACAGAAAATTTAATTAGACTGAAAATTATAAGTAATTTACTACATCATTCAAATAACAAAAACTTTAGCTATATCATTTTTTGTATAAATATTTTACTAAAACATATTTTAATAGAATAATATTATAAAAATACATTATAAATTTCCATGTATAAAATCATTATTTGTAGCTATTATTTTCTTGTTCTTTCAAAATCATTAAGTGAATATTAATTAAACAATTCTCTTGAGTAAATTATCTAGTTATTCAATAGATTAAATATATACAGAATCTATCATTTAGTTGATTAATTAAGAATTAATTTAATTATATTTGCGTAATTTTTTTTTGACGTTTAAGTATTTAAGATGTTTTAAATTTATTCTAAATCGTTCTATTCCTTCGCATATTTTTCCTTCTATTTTCGAAATCGATTTTATTTTCCCGTCATACATTAGTATATTTACTTTGAAACTATTTTTTAAGCTCTCGTTATTTACATTCTGCCATTATTTATTATGTGATTATGTAAAATTTTATTCTTGATGAATAAATACTTGTACAAACAATTTTACAAATTAATAAATATTGATACTTTTATTAATATATATGGGTATATAATTATACTTTCAAATTTACTTCAAATATCATTATTACTTGAATACAAAATTACCGTGAATACTATATATTATATAGTGTAAATATTTTAATAATTATTAATAATTTCTAAATATAGCTTTATAAGTTTATTAACATTACATTAATTATTGAAGCAAATTGTTTCTGATTGTATAAAATTATAGTAGTATAGAATGTTATTATAATTTAAAATCATTGAAAATTTGAAAGTAATAGTTAATTGATAATATAGTTAGTTGTTTCCCACTTTTTGTAAAATATATTATAATAATATAAACTTTTTATATTCAAATACCAAAAAACAAAACTACGGAAACAATTTATATTATTAAGTACTTCAAGGAAATGCTTAAAAATTTATTGAAGATGTCATGAAAGAATACTGCATTAACATTTTCTTTTTTTTATATTTGAATAAAGTTTTTAATATGTTTTTTAAAATCATTTTGAATTTTGGTTGCTTAAGATTTTCTATTTCGTCTTTAGACTTTTTGCTATCACTTATATGATATTCCTTATACTCGCTTTATAAATTTCCCAGATTTGTTATAGGTGTCTTGTATCAGAATTCTTTATTTCCTTGCTTTTTATAAAATCCTTGTACATAAAATGATATTTAGCTTCAATCTGAGAAATTATCTACACCATTTTATTTTATTTTAATTTTACTGCATTGTAGCTCCTAATTTCAACATTCTAAAAATTTCAGTCATAAGTTATAATTACTTTGAATTATGTACAGTTTTTAGCTTTTTTTATTATAAATTTACTCACAATGTCTATATCATCTTCAATATTTTTTACATGTTATGTATTTTTTATAGTAACCAAATTTTTATATTTTCAATTCATTTATTATAATCTTTACACCCTTTCGTTTTAGTAAACTTCTATTTAATTTATTGTTTTCTATGAATATATAATTAGAAACTTATTTTGTTGTTATTATTTTAGTAGTTATGACATTATTTACATTTTTTTCTTTTAACTTTTAAGCTTTTAAATATATCATGAACATTTAAGTTTAAAGATTTTTTCTTTGATAATTTCCTCATCCCTTCTTTCCTTGTACTTTTCTTCAGATTATTGTTAGTCATCAAATTGTCAATAAATAAATAAGTGAGCTAATATTTCTCCGCATATCGTCTAAAAATTAAAATATATGTCTAAATTATATTTATACGATTTAATTCGTATTAATCTAAAGGCACTATTAATCATATTATTGATTTCGAATTTATTCCTAATTTCTATGATTTAAATCACAAATTTTATGCCTTTTAGTAGATATTAATCTATACTATATGAATATCAATATCATTTTCTACTAACTGTACTTTTCTTCCATACATAATAAAGCGAAACCTATAATTATAAAAATGATATTTTTATAATCATAATATAAGTTTAAAAATTTTAAGAATCTACTTGACTTATTACTGCATGAAATAAATTTATATTTTATTTTCAAAATTATATCAATGATGTTTTAGAAAAAATAAGTTAAAATATTTATAAAATAATAAAAATAAGTAATATAAGAATTTTTATATAACATACTATATTTTTTCACGATTTCACTAGAATATTTCAATAATAATCAATATTCAAAAATATTATCAAGATTTTTCATAATATTTTTTGTATTATTTAGTATTCTAAAACTTAATTTCATAAGCATACAAAATAATATAATGTACCTTGAAAATTTGAAAAGATCGAAACAACTTTTGAAGAATATATATTTAAAACAAATTTTAACTACATAAGTTATTGGGTTAGGAATGAACTATTGTATATAAGAACTAAATTTTTCCTAAAGATTAAAATTTATCTAAGTTATCTAACAATCTTACGTAAATTTTGTAACTTTTAAATATATTGTTCCTTTAAAAATGCATTTCTCAGAAGTTTTTTTATTCATTTATTGATTTTTTGAACCAATTGAATAATAGTGTATTCAAAAAATTTGTTTCAACTACTTAAAATGTTATGTTTATCCAATAAATATTAAACTTGATTTTTTAATTTTCATTTTTTAATATTATTTAAGAATCTAATAAAAATAAAATAATATGTATATGATTTACAAAAAATATTAACACAGTTTAAATATATGTAATTTAGTCAAAAAAATATCAATAAAAAATAAATAAAGAATGAATTTAAAAATTTATGATGTTTAGAATAATTAGCTAAAACTGAAAGAAATACGTATGTATACTTAGATTTGAAATTTCAAATAAAACAGTTCCCTGGTATAAAAGATTGATATTTTAAAGCTAAAAAATGTTTAAATTTCGAATTTAGTTTTATGGAATGTAAAAGAATCTGTAAAAATTTGTGGCGTCATTCACATTAAAAAAAAACATATTTTTTTTATAATTTTCACAATTCGTCTACATTTTCTTATATTTTATAGAGCTTATGAATAATTAATATATTATTACATTTTGAGTAGGTAATAATATATTTGAATAAAAGTTATAACAGTAATGATTTATAATATTTTTATTTGTAGCAATAGTAATAAGTTAATAAAGCTTAAATCGTTTAAAACTAATTTAAGTTATTTAAGTATTTTCAAAAATTTAATAAAGTATTAAATAATTACAATAAAAGTTATTTAAAAAAAATTGTAAATTAATGGAAATATTTTCAGATACAGTTTTTATTATACACTAAATATTTATGTATAACAAAGCTAGTTTAAAATTTTGAAAAGAACTATTTGGATAATTTAACTATTATTAACTTTTTATAAGGCTTTTCTTCATTATTTTCTTAAAAAAAACTTAAACAAATATTACACTATATATAAAAATTACTTTTATTTAATATCCATTTCTAGAGACATACATATCTTTTATATATGTTTTATCTTACAGAAAATATAAAAAAAGATTATTAACTAATTATGTCTTGATTATATTTATCATTTCACTTAAATTCTTAATACTTAATGAAATATTTACCGTACGAATTAAACTTTTGTTTATGTTGAACAATAAGAAAATGTAATTAAAACTTCCATATGCTCGATTAAAAACTTTCTACTTTAAATAGTTAATCAACTGTTTTAACTCTATAAATATATTATTTAATTTTAAAACAGTTACACTAAATATCTAACTTTAATTTCGAACAATATAAAAATATAAAATTTATATTTAAAATTTTCCTTTTAAATATTATTTAATATGCCATCAGATGTTATTTAAATTTTTGTTGTATATTCCAACTATATAAATTTAAAAAATTTTTATATAAAGATTTATATAAAATATTCTTAAAAAAATTAAGTAAAATTTTGTTTTATAACTAAATATAAACTCACATTAAAATTATAAAATTCTTTTTAGAATGTAAAAAATAAGCTATTAATATCAGTTTCTAAAACAAATTTCGCTTCATTTACATGGCTTAATACTTTTTATTCAAATATTAATATTTAATTATTTATAGTTTATATATTACACGATTATTTTTATTTGATAATAAAATTATCCAAGTTATTTTATACAATTATTAAGATTGATACTTACGATATGTTTATCGAGACTAAATTTGTCTGAAACATCATAAATTTTCTACACGGTATATTTAGTATATACAAAAATAAGTAAAAAATTATTGTTTAAGTAAATTCATTGTGAGTACATAATATGAAATATTTGCTAAATATTTCAAAAACAATTATAACGTATTTTTATAGATAAATAATTGATAGACAGATTATAAGAAATACGAAATTACTATTCATTTAAAATTAAAAAATTCTAAATAATGTAATTTAAATTAATTGAAAACTATAAAAATAAATTGAGAAAACATTACATTTCTTGTAGTCATATTATAATTTTTTACTATATACTTTATATATATTTAATTTTCTGTTTAGTATCATTTGCTTTTTAAATTATTGCATTACGTTAAAAAATTTTTGGAAATATAATATCGACTATCAATATAAAAATGTATTAATTAGTTATTTTAATAATTTGTTTAAATAAATTTATCATTTTTTCTTCAATTATATTTACGATTCTAGTTAAAATTCTGATTGAGAATATTAAATTATTTATAGAAATCACTCAATTTGATGCAACGGCATTCATTTTAATAGGTTGTAATCTATAAAAATATTTCATTTTAAACACCAATTATCTCACATATATAATTGCAGGTATTGTTTATATTATAAAGAAAGAAATGCCGCAAGTAATTTAAATTACCTACAAATTGTGTTATAAAAAACCAATAATGAAAAGGAGGCTTTAAAAGTAAAAGGACTCAGAGGAACCGTTACATGAAAGACCTATAAAAAAAGTACTAAAAAGACTCGCGAGAACAAAAAGTCTGCACGCATGTAACAATTCCACACATACACATTTTTAAGCTTAAAACATCGTCGGTGAGGTTGGAATCACCACGTTGGGATGACCCCCGGTAATTTCGCACTGGTCATCTCGTGCGTACACCACACCAGCATTGTCACTTTGGCTAGGGGCACCAACCCACTACACCCCTTTGATTTCAAGCAAAGAGTCCTTCTATTCTCACTCTCTCGCGTTGGCACCCTTTCATCGATCCTTTCGAGGAATTGGGCCAACGCTTGTGACGCAACATCCCCACCCCGTTTACCGGCGTCACTGCTGGTGCCGTCGTTGTTGCCTTTCATCTCCCGCAGGCCATCCTTACGGCGCCTCTACATACTACATTTTGACGGAGCAATTATTTACTCCGGTCCAGTATCTACTGCCTTTCTAAGCATTCTGTCCTCTTTGTGTACTGTTTTTCTTTTTCATTTTTACCTTCTTTTCACTTTTCGTTAGTATAATTTTTCGACTGCCCCACTGACACATAATTATTGAAAACATAATTATTTGAAACCTGTATTTTTTATACTTGACCAATGAACTCATATAAATAAGTTCTTAATATAGACTTTTATAACTGAAATAATTTAATCATAGTTCATTGCTATGTATATACAAACTTTAACTATTTTCTTATCATCATTTTTTGCACTTTCACTATTTAAAAATATTTTTGGGTAGAAGTGCTACTAATGTAGTATAACATCCTTTGTAAAATATTATTTTTGCTTTAAATTATATTCATTCGAAAAATGTATTTTTTATAACAAATATAATATTTTTTTAAGAAACATAAATTATTTTATATCCGTAATATTCTTTTCAATTTTGATTTAAAAAATGCTAACTGTGTAGGATAGAATGGTAACTGATTAATTTTTTATGTTTTGATCAATTAACTGTATGTATCGAAATAATTTTACACATGTGAGAATAATTAAAATTTTAATTATCAAATTAGATCCAGATAATTGAAATGAAAGTGAAAATAAAAATATTTCATTGCGATTTAATTACTTATTATCAAACATTAGGAGATGAAATGAATTAAATCTATTAAATTAATTACTTTTTGAATCTAAAATTGATAAAGATTAGTTATATATATATATCTAAAAAACAATTTCATAAAAACTAGTATGTATACAATGTGTATATATATAGATTAGATTATATAGTGTATTAAACAATATTATACATTGTAATATGGACATATTTTTTTAACATAGTGTTAACTTTTTTTTACAGTATTTTAGATTATTTTATTTATGACATCTTGTTTTTATCAATTTTATTTATATTTAGGTTATTATTAGTGTATTCGTGGGTGTGCTGTCTTTTTTCCTTTCTTGTTGTTTATTTTTGACTATTGTTATTTTCTTCATTTTTTATTATTCCTTTTCAACGGTTATCATTTTTTTCTTCCTATTTTTTTCGTTCTTTTTGAATTTTTTTACATTTATCTATATCATGTTTTTCTCCTTTTAGTATTTTTTGCCACTGTAACTCCTTGTTTCCGGTTATTTCGCAGTCTTCTAGAATATGCTTGGTTGTTTCCTGATTTTTATTGCATAATCTGCACTTTTTATCTTCCTTTTAAACTAGTGTAAGTTACTTCTGGATTCATTTCCCAATCGGAATCTAGCGAGTATTTTCATCCCTATTTTTTTTTCTCATTCTGTTTTTTTCGTAAATGCTTTTCCTTCCTATGAGTCTCTCTAGAATGATGATCTTATTCTCATTGCTTCTTATTCCGATTTTTAAATTTTACTAGCCATTGTTGTTGTTGTTGTGCAAGAATAATTTCTGCTTCCTTCCATATGTTCTCTCCGTTTTCTGTTTTTGTTGTCCAAAGTCTATCCAACCAGTTGATGTTATTCCAAAATTTTATTCTTTTTTCGCTTAGCGTTTTTATGCATGTCCTGTTATTTTTTTTATTGAACTCGTATTCTCTGTCCGTCTCTCAAGGCTGCTTTCAGGAATCCTTTCATTATTCATTTTCATTATTCGTAATTATTTGTTTCAAAGTTGATTGCTCTTTTAGCTGCCTTGATACCCAGATTATTCCTTTTACTGTCTAGAATCAGTATGGCGTCGAGGGTGTTTCTCTCTAATCCTAATATCCATTTTATAAATCCATTTTGAATTTTTTCCAATTCTCCATATGCTTTCCAACTCCATATTTCCAAACCATATAATGCTACTCCATCATTTAAGCTATCGAATATTTTAAATTTCATTTTTATATTTTCTTGAAACCACTTTTCACTCAGGTGACATATTTTTTCTCATTTTTAAGTTTGCTTTTTTTTAATATTTTTGTGCTCTTCGTCTTTCTTGTGTGATTAAATATGTAACCTAAGTAGTTGTAATTTTTGACCGATTCTATTATCTCTTCTCTCCATCTAATAGTTTTTTCCCTCCCTTTGGGGTTTCCAATTCTCATGATTTTTGTTTTCTGGGCATTCAGCCTTTGTGTTCTAAATTTCTTCTTAATAATCTTAGCAGTTCTTTTAATTTTTACAATGGCGTCAGCATAAGAAATCGATCTCATTTGTTTATTAACGATTTTAATTCTCGATTTTATCATCAAACTTTCGATATCTTGAATGGCGATATTGAACAATAGCGGGATCAAGAGACATCCCTGTTTTATATACATGTATTTATACATTTATATTTCTTTATTATTATTATTATTATTATTATCAAAAATTGATGTTTAAAATTAGAAAATTTTTTAAGAAAATAAATTGCTAAAATTGTTTTAAGTAGTTATTTTTATTGGAACTGTAAATCAATATATATCTACGTACATCAAATGTATATGTGATATACTATGAAATATAAAACTGAAAGCTATATTTAGTAATCAATATTTTTCAATTATAGGGTAATTCTAAATCTAAAGTTTATTAATAAATACATATTTCTTATATACGTAATAATAAAAGTACTTATGCACAATATATATTTTTTAATTTGTATTTTAGTTTCAGGTAAATATTTATTTAACTAATTATTTAAGAAACTATCCAAGCCATTTGTGCTTATAATTATACAAATTTTAAATTGCCTTTTGAGATTAATCTAATATTTCGTATTTTTTGCAGATAGACGTAGAGTACTATAATAACAAATATGTGAAAAAGGGAAAAATGAGTAGTTATATTATAAAGTTTTTAGAAATAAAATAATTTTGTAGAAGATTTTCATGAAAATATTTTATCTGCATACAAAAATAAAAACTATTATACTTAAAAAATTATTTGTATCAAAAATTTTTATACAAGACTTTGCAATATTTTTGAAAATTTTATTAATTTTTCACGTAATTTGCTTTTCAATACACGAGTAAAATTATAATATTTTTAAAAGACCTAAAAAATGTTTTTTGTTAAATAATAGATATACATATATATATAAAAAGAATTATCATTTTTATGGTTTCTTACTAACTTTTTACAAATTTTAATTAGGAATGATATAAAAATAAATCTTGTTCGTATAATATTTATATTTTGAAAAGATTAATAGACTGATATTTCAAAATTAAGCATCTGAACTGAAAATTTTTTTTAGCAATAGATTAAAAAATATATTCGAGACGTTTTTATTTTAATAAAAATTACAAAATAAGTTAAATAACTTCAAATACTAATACAATACTAATATTTTTCTAGTATTCCGAAAATGAATTCTGAACCATAAAAAAGTAAAATAAGTAAAAAAAATTTATTTCAATTAAACTATATTAAATATATATATTACGTATACATACAATAGTACGTGTAATTTTTGTGTAATATATGTAATAAAAATAGTTCTAATACTTAATATTATATTCATGTGTTAATTTTAATTAAAAGCATTTATTTTGTTAATTCAAAGAATAAATATCGAATAAAAAAATTCAATTGAGATTTCTAGTTAAATCGCAGTTTATACTCCTATATAAGTTGTAAATAATTCATAAGGATAAACTTATTTCTTTAAACAGCTAAGCTAAATTTATAAAATTTGAATTTGTTTAATATACCATTAGTAATCTCTTTTACATATATATTAACTGTAATTAATCTTTTATATTCTTCGCAATTCTTTTATAATAATTAAAAGCATGTTACATTAATAAACATTTTTTAATTTAATTTAAAAATATGAAGAATATTGAATTTTATTTTCTACATTTCAATAATTTCAATACTTTCAGATTCTGTAATATTTATTAAGATTCGTGCACCTCTTATTTCAAAAAATCATATAAACATTTTTAAAAATGTTTTATAAAAATATGCACCAACACAATGAGTAATATAAAAATTTTTACAACTTTTTTTCAAGAATTGTTTTAATTTTGTAAAAATTCTTAAAAGAATTTAAAAAAAAATTAACGAAAATTTTTGCACAAGTTTATTTTGTTATTATAACCTTAAAAAAAATTTTCATTCCATAATATAATATATTTTTGAGCTACAATATAAATGCCATGAATAAAATTCTTAAATATTGTACTAAAAATTATATTTGATTTATTTAATACTGATTTTTTGTATTTTCTTTGCAAATACTGTTTAATAGAGTTTTATAAATAAATCATCAATATTATATAATGCAATACTAGAATAACGTTTTCAAAGTAATAATTAGTTGTAAAATACTATATAATAAAAAATAATTAATTAATGTAGATGAATATTGTCTTTTATTCCATTAAAAAAATCAAAATTCTACCATACTATTTTAAAATATAATTATATTTAATGAATTATAAAAAAATTAATGTAAAGAGATGAATTCTAATATATACATAAATACATATCAATATAATCCCTTTATTAATTACATTAATATAATCAGTAAATAAAAAAGTAGGTTTTTAGTGATATTTATTATTCTTATAATGTTTAAAACCTGGATTAATAAATTAAAATTATATTTTTCAATATTTATCTAATTATTTCATATATTTAAAAATATTTAGTATTCTAACTTGATGATAGTGCCGCCGTATTTATTTTTTTATAATTATCGATTTTTTAAGTTTGTACATTTACATTTATTGTATTTGTAAATAGTTCTTTTTGGTCATGTAAATTAGATGATTTCAGTATATTTTCATACTTAAAAAAAATATTCGATGATCACAGTTTTAAGAAATTACTTTATTTATAACTTTCTTTTTACTTTTTAATTAATTATACACAATTTTAACAATTCTATTTATAAAATATGTTATCTTATTTTAATCAAAAACATATCTTTTTTATAAATTCTATAAATAGCTCGTCGAATAGAAATTATAGCTTGTATAAAATAAAATCTTTCCTACGATGGAATAAAATTTGATATATGATGAGTATATAATAACGCTATATTAGTTTTTCTAATAGAAATTATGCATAAAACTATAAAATTGTGAATTTAATGTTTTATTTAACAGATTATAAAAGTAGATTATAAAACAATAAATTAGTAGAAACAAAATCTCTTTCATAGTATATTATTATAATATTATCGAAAAATGTGATAATTATGATTCTTAAAAAATCGAATTCATATTATTAAGTAGATATTTAATTTAGTTATCTACTTAAATGTTCTTTTAGAGTATTATTTTGATCTTTTAAAGTTTCATGTCTATCTATCATGATGCGGTTGTCAATTTTTGAACAATTATTGCTTCTATGATTTATCCGTTTCATCTGAGCTTTAGACTAAGTCTTTTATATTAGTGGTTACACATTATATAGTTATACGTTTTCTTTTATTTGTCAGCAATTTAATTTATTTATAAAAATACTTGAAAGTTAGATAATTTTATAAATAAAATTATAAAAGTTTACAATTACGATATTCTTAAAAATACCTTTGAAATATTCAAAAATTTTAAGTGATATCACATGTTTGTACTACTTATAACAGTATACATAAAATATATATATATATATATATATAACTTTACATTATAGTAAACTAAATGTAATGTTTATTCTTTAATTCATTTAAATTATAAAATCTGGATTAAAATAAATTAATGTTGTTATTGCTACGAATTGAAAAATAATTATTAAATAAATAATGCTTATTAAAAGTTTTTAATAATTCTTACCTAATAATATAACATTAATATAAAATTTATTATTATTCTACGAAAGAAATATAAACTTATATTTTCTTTAAATCTAATTTTTCTTTTTTCGTATTTATTAACTAATTCTAATATTAACTTCCTCTTTTTACACTATTTAAAATAAATTATCACTAAACAACACACAAATTATTAGTGAATCTTTCTTATATTAATCCAAAAAAATTCAAATCATCAGCATTTTTTATAAACAAATTTCCTTGGTATTTTAACCATTTATTACTAAAATATTAAATGTTTAAATTATAATAATATATTTTTATTATTTATCATATAATACATTATTTTGTCAATTACTGTAATTAAATTGGGTATAGATAGATATAAAAAGAAATGAAAGGTGTTCCTTTCAAAAAAAGTATATTTCCAATATTTCAATTAAGTTGTATTTTTTACTTATTCATGGAATTTTATTAAATATTATTTTAACACTGTAATCATTTGTTGTATTATAAAACGATGAAATATTTGTTGTTTGTAAAAAAACTTTCTGATTTATTGAATTTGTAACTAACACAAACTCTTAGTGATTGTTAATATATTTTTGAAACGGTTCATAAATCATATCTCGTTTAAACTATATTTGTATATAAAATTATAACCGTTAATAAATAAAATTATTTTATAATTTTTAGCATTTGACATAAACTTATATTAATAAAAATGAATTACTTATACTTTTTCAGAAAATATTATATTATTATACAATTTATGTATTTTAATTATTACAAATTACTATTATTATATTATTTATTATTATATATATTATAATTATATATATATATATATATATATATATTCTATAGAACTTTACTAGCTATATAAAATTGACGTTATAGTTTGTAATAATTTTGTAATATATTTTTATTATATATTCTAGGGTATTTTCACTTTATTTAATGATTAATATATATTTATTAGTCAATTATTCGATATAATTATTATATATAAACAGAATATTAAAGAAAATTGTATAAATATAAAATGGAGTTGCGTTATTTTAGTTGTTTCTTAATAATCAATACTGCATCGGAGATAATGTCAATATACTAGGGATATTTTGTTAAACACTATTGTGTAATCTAATTAATCGATTCCATTATTTTGAAATTAATTAAATATATATATATATATATATGCATTGGTTTTAGGATATAAATTGAGAACAAATATTGTGAAGTAGTTATAAACTTTTAAAGAGTAAAGCTCTACATATTTATTATTATTATTATTAGCAAAGCGTAATGAAATAATAATATTTAATTAGTATACGTATAATTTCATAATAGTTTTACAATTCCATAAAATTTGAAATTTATATCGAATCACTATCATACTTAAAAAATAAATTCTTTTATTATTATTGAAAATATTCTTATTTATGATATTTTTAACAAGAGCGAAGATTAGAATATATTTATAAAATTTTTTCTATATTTAATATGTAATTCTATAATATTATTATATTAAATTTTTCCTTATTTATTAAATTGAATTATTCATAAAAAAAACTTGTTTCAAAAAGTAAAATTGGTTAATTTAAACATCAGTAACGAACGCAAGTAAAGTACTCACTGCTATGTATATTCAACTATAAGTCTATCATAGGACAACTTTCTGATGTAGTAAAGAGTTTTATTATTTAATTATGCTCATTCGTCAAATCCACACTTTCGAAACTAATTTGCGTTTCTAAATTAGAAATTCCTAATAAAAAGTAGACAATCACACGTATTTAACCTTATAATACATTATAAAAAATTGAAGCTATAACAAATTTTTGTAAACATTACAAATCATTGGAACTATAATAATTATAAAAAAATTTTTTATGAAGAATATTAAAATTTTATAATATCTTATTTTATCTATAAATTATTTTTCATAAATAAAAATATCACTTTCAACATATACCTTACAGAACATAGGCTTCTAAATATGTTTACATGCATTATACAAATTGTTTGTTATTGTTAATACGATTATTAAATTAATGAAAATATTAAAACCAGTTAAACAAAAAAGTTATCTTAAAAGAATGTTTTAAATTTAAATGTAAAGCTCAAATTTTAATTTGATATTGCAATAAAAAAATAATTCTACTTAATAAACACAGATTTTAATTCTAATTCACACAACAGTTAAAGTTAAACATATTTTTATACCTTTATATGTCTATATATTTTAATATTGCATAATTAGATTTTTAATTTTTTATGAGAATATTTAAAGAATTATATTGAAAAATAAGTAATATTTTACAAACAAAATTTTGTATCATTTTGTATTTATTAGTATGAAAAATTCATGTAAGTTCTATCATACACAATTCAAAAACTTTTGATATGTTGTTTCGTATTGAAAAATTATATTATATATAATTAAAAAAAATATTTTATAATATTTAAGACTAATTTTGCACAATTTTGGAAAAGTATACTAATTTCACACAACATAATATTGTATAATTTTAATTCCATTTATCTTAATTTTATTTTATTGAATATTAAATAATATACTTTAATAAATAAAGTCTTAAATTTTCTTAAGTTTCTTAAATTAGCCATTTTTATTCTTCATTTTTGAATAGATTTCAATTTAAATAAATTAATATTTCTTAAATAAAAGTATGTGGCTTAAAGATTATTTAATAAAAAACTGCTATTTGGTTCATTTAAAAAATATTTTGAAAATTAAAATATACAATCACAAATAGCATTATAATAATTTAGGTGCCAATAGTATTTATCTTACATATTTAAAGCAATATTATTCTCTGTGATGACAAGATATTTGCTTCAATATTTGAGATAAAAGATATGCAGGAGATAAATGTATCAGTGTCTATTCAAGAAGGTGAAAGGCGAGCGAGTTTGTAAATTTAAAATATATTGACAAATTATTCACAAATAAAATCATTACTTTGTGAAAATTAATTAAAAAATATCTTTAATCTAGAAAAAATAAAATTACGAGTAGAATTAAATAAAATTAAAAATTCAAAAAAACAACATATTTATTAAGGTGCTATGCTTTAGATAATGGCTTGAAATCTGCGAAGCTGCTATAATAACAATGTACAATTGAACACAGTGTAATTTAGTAAAACCATTCATAAAAAATTCATCAATGAGACAAACATGGATCATCAAAGGTATTAAAAAACGATCACTTATAGAATAGAAATTACCATTTGTATTGTTATTAATTCTATTGCAAATATTTGAATTTCTTTAACGTTCATTTTAATATCTCTTTGTGGTTCCTTTGCCACGACTACTATGACTCATAAAATCAAATTACAGAAGTAAACGTAAAGAGGAGGTATAAAATTTAAATCACAAGCCAATGCAAACCAATATTAATAGCTACTAATTTATAGACACAATCTAGCATGCAATGCGATATTATGCAAATCGGTTTAAAAATATCTTATTTACAGGTTTTTTTCGATATACTGCCGAGTAAATAAAATACATCTCGCAACTATTATTTTTCAAAGCACTGAGAATCGAAAGAAGGAAGTTACTAGGACAATATACTCCAACAAAAGTGAATTCTGTGAGCTTCGGTTTGTTCTTTATTTCTCTTTCTCCGTTTCTTCCTTTCTTTTTCTTGCTTTTTTTCGTATGTACGTATTCCTACTTAATTTTCATCACCTTAGAGGCCAGCTAATTTGTTTTAGTTACAACTGTGCTGAATCCTTATGCCTCTGCATAAGAGATAATTGCGTTAATTCTGGAAATATTTATGTTTTCAATTGATTTTACCATAATTTGTTGTATAATTAAGTAATTCTCCGTTTTAAACATTATAAAGTAAGAATAATGAATGAAATATTCTATAAAAAAACACGAAAAAAAAATAAAACAGAATTTGAAATGTAATCTTGCATTTTTATGATAAATATTTTTAACTAAGTTACTAACACACTTTATTTTCTCAAATCATTTTTATATCATAACAAAAACACGAATTCTAGTACTTTGAGAAAAGCTTTTTATATTAAAAAATCAACTAATCGATAATATAAATTAAATATTGAGTAGTTTTATCAAAAAAACAATCCAATACAAATATTTACAAAATTGATTTGAAATTTTGTAAATATAAAGAAAAAAATAAAATTATAAAAAAGATATACATGTAAAGGAAATTATTAATATTATAAAATATTCATATTATTATAAAATGTAAATATATAAATAATGAAAATTTAATTCGTGACAAGGAAGAAATTAGCATGATAAAAATTTTAATAAAGTTTATTAAACAAACATTGAAAATAAATTTAATTCGCTTCAACTGATTCCTCATTTATCAATATTCAACCAATATTTCTTAATATAATAATTTCTTTGTGTTTATAACCATATATTTTTGATACTTTTAATCTGAGTTATGCAAATCTTCAAATATTGGTTAAATGGTAATGTACGTAGAATTGTAGATCAAATATCTAAGCACAATAATCCGAAAATAATCACAATAATCTATAAAGCTTCTCTGTTTGGAACATTATATATTCCATTAATAAGTGTTATTCGTTATTTAAAAATAGATTTCAAAAAATATAATCTTATTCTTTTATTTATAATCCTATTATTTTTCTTTAAATCAGATAAATTTTTTAATTTTTAAACTTAAAATATAATATTTAAAAAAATATATTGCCATATATTAACACAAAAATACATTATAAAATAATTTTATTTGGATGGCAGATTCAAAACTAGAAATAATTTTATTGAACAATGTATATAATTATACATTGAATATAGTTAATTAAACTTTTATTACATTTATATAATTGTTAATACAGTTTCATATTCTACAACAGTAGTTTTTTAAATTTGAAAATTATTTTTTTAAACGAAAAAAAACATGTATTTTATGCGTATATAAAAACAATTTTAAGTAAAAACACATCGTTTACGAATTTGATTTAAAATAACTTCGAAAACACTAATCTACTAGATAAGGAATATGTCTTAAAAGTAATTTTACAAACTAACATTTTTGAATCATTAAAAAATTAAATTAACTTATGCTAATTTCATGTTTCAACTTAGAAAATTTCAGCGTAGAAGTAAAAATCAAAATGTAATATATGATTATATGAATTTATAATTTTTTTTTAAATATAAATAATTGTTAAAATATTACAATAAATTTTCTAAAGTCTAGTAAAATATGAATAAAATATATTCTATCTTTTTAAAGTAATATTTGCATTTAATAACTGCATAAATTGATTAAATACAAAATTTTAATTCTCTAGTGAATTTCGATATTATATACATAATAAAATTGTTGCTTAAATTGAAGTAAAAATTTAAAAAGAAATATAAGGCAAGATTAAATTTAGTTTTTTAAATGGATTTTTTTTATATTGATGTAATGTGAAGCCTATATATCAACGAAAGTTACATTACTCTTAGTCATCACTTTAATGTAAAAAATACACAGCATAAATATTCTTCCATTTTTTAAATAAAATTATACAAATTTTACTTTTGCATATATTTAAAAGAAAGAGTTAATCTATACAAAATTAAAAGATTTTTTTTTCTTATACATGTGTAGAGCGTGAACTTGAGGTTTCTAGAAAGCACATTATTGAATAATTTTTTAGAAATTATTTATTAATCAATCTTATTATTAGTTTACAGTAATTTTACAATATTTCAGTTTATCGACAAAAATTATTTTGGAAAATAAAGTGTCGCGGAAGTCTGGTCTATGATCTCATCTGGTCTAAAGGCTAAGTTGATTCCGAGTCTGTCTTTTTCTTATTGGCGGGCTTGCTTATATAAATTTGAAGTGATCGAATGGGCTTCTTTTAATATTTGTTTGAAGTTCTAGATGAGAAACGCATTATTTATCAATAATGACATTCGGCTGTTTAATCATTTAAATGAAAGTTTATCATAGCTTTAAAAATCGAGAATAATGATGCTTTGTATATTGATAAAAAAAATTTAAAAAGATGATATTCGAGTACTTAGTAGTGATAGGAGTTTTGAAGTGAGTACGAGAATGTGTCAATATTGAAATATTTTCACTGTCTCGAGTGCTTTCGTATTTATTCGAAAAAGTATACACGTAGATCTCTAACAGCGCGCGTAATGCGTAGCGTGCCTTGTGAATGATATGTACTGTATGTGTTTAGTGGTTAGAATGAATATTAGTACGTTATAATAGTTATAATCGCAACATAATTATTAATTTTTCCAAATTGATAAAAATATACTTGAAATATAATTTTATATAATTGATTATATAAAATGTTCACGCTATTTATAATCTTATATAAGCGTATATATTTTCACTAATGTTTGAATTCTTTATAATATTATTAATGCTTTGTACACAAAAAGAGATTTTAATATAATAAAACAAATAATAGATTGTTGAATATTTTTAATAGATGTTTAACGTCGTTTAAATTTATTGTTGTTTAAATTAAATTATATAAATTTTAAAAATATTATTAGAATATTATTGGAATATTCTTATTTGAATGTATTAGAGAACTATATTTTTATTGCTTTATTTTATAAATCAAGTATTCTATAATATCGAAATAGTATTGGAAAATTTTCTACATTTTATAAATGTTTATATTATAAATTCTTTAAAAAATAAAGATCTCAAGATCTCTTTTAAGTTTGTTCGTAACTGAATAACATATATTACTCAATAAATTTTTATTTTTATTTTTTAATATCTATTTTTTACCAAAATTATTATTAAACATAAAAATGAATTTGAATTCTTTCCCAATTTTGTATTATTATTACTAAAATATTGATTCCAACATCTATCTTCCCTTGAGATTATCAAATTTTAATTTATTAAAACTTTCACAACTTATAATCTGATTAAATATTGGTATACAACGCGATGATCTTATTAAATATTGAAAAATTTCAGTGAATTAAAACAAGTTCCTGGAAAAGCTCTTGTATTTAAATATGAAAAAATTAAAATTAAACTGAAAAGTTATTTGAAGAAATAGATTATATATATATCACTGGTTAACAGAAAAAGCAAAGAAATCTTTGCTTAAACGATTTATATTGAATTATTTAATAAGTTGATTCCATTATTTCTAGTATACATAAATACATCAAGGAAACTTTATGCTTTTTTGATTCATTCTTGACAAACTTTCTCATTTGTCATCAGTCTTCCTCTTTACAAGAAACACTTTTCCGGCCCAGAGCTATGATATAACTATAGGAAGAAAAAGAGCAAAAGTGTAGAAACGAGTGTAGTGCAAAAAATAGCGAGGAAAAGAAAGACAGAAAGAGAGAATGAAGGCTTTTCTCGTTGTTCTCAGCAACAGCGTGTGAAATACGAGTATATTCTTCGCGTTTTTCTGCTTTAAGAGTGTGCATGAGTGAGTGAGCGAGAGAAAGAGAGAGTGAGAGAGAAGTAAAAGGAGAAGGAAAGAAGGAGACTATTATTTTCACTGGTACCCCGAGCTCGAAATTTTCGAGAGCAGGCTGACTTTTTATTGCTGTGCGCGGTTTCCATGTCCTGATATCTGCGAAAGTGTTTTCCGATATAATAATGTATTTTATATGTACGTGGGATGAACGCACGTATGTTTATAGTGAAAAGGGGCAATAAAACTTTGGGTGATTATTGGACACTTTTTACTCGGAAGTATATCTTAATCCTCAATTGTCAATATTCGGTAACCTGCATAAATTATTTTTTTTCATGCTAGTTTGTCGATCTGGTTTCAATTATTAATAGTTAATTTACTAGTAGATTTTAGCAGAAATTCTAAAGTATTATATAAAAATAATAATAAAATATAAAATTTATCATTTGAACAATTAGTTATTGAAAATCTAAAATATTGCATGTTTAATGCAGAAAATAGTCATTGTTTATTCCTATAAAGACTTAAAATAAATTTATTACAGAAAAATAAAAAATGTAATAAATATTTCAATGTCCCTCAATTTTGTATCATATTTTTAAAATTTTAAAGATTAAAATCATTAGAACGAAGATTTAAAATTATCTTCGTGAAAGAATATTTAAATAAAAACTTTTATGTACATTATATTTTAATTTTATTCCTCTTCATTTAAACCTCAAATCTGTAATATAAAAACATTAGTTTTTCAATATAAACCAACTCTAATTAATAATGTAATAATTGATTTCTTATTACTAAGTAAAATATTAATTAATTTTCTAATTTTTATAAATTTTTATGAATGTATTCCAGTGAATGATGAAATGACGTATCCATTTTATGAAAGAATATTAAGAAATTATATAATATTTCAAGATATGTGTGAAAACTTATAACTGGTAAAAATCCTTAACACAAGGGAATATTTATAACTAAAAAAATAAATTTCGAGATATGGCTCTAATCAAAGTTTAAATTATTTTATAAATCTTATAGAAAATTAGTTGTAAATTTTCTTATTTATGGAAAAATAATTTGTATAAAATAAATTATTTGTTGATCATATATAACCCAATTATCAATTTTCACACGAATAAAAATTTGAAATCATATTACATATTAGTATTATTATGTTTCATTAATATGGAAAAATGTCTATGCTTAAGATAGCTATGTACCGTTATTTCAATAAGGTTCTATGTAGGCTCTTTAAGGTAATTCGGAAGTACTTAACTTAGAGAAATCAATTCAATTAAAGTTTATAAGAAATCAATTTACATGTTTTCAATTTCATACACATCATTATCAATTCGATTCGTGCATATTTTTGAACCAATTAAGTTAAAATCAATAAGTATTAACTTTATTACAGTAGCGTAAAAAGCGTAGAAAAAAATTTAACCTATTCTAATAAAATTGAGAAATTTTTTTATTGTTTGCACAATAAAATAGTAATTGTAAACAAATGAAATATTTTCTTTGTATAGAATAATGTTGAATTAAATCGTCAACTGATGACGATTATGTTATATACGATTTTAAATATTTAGATGGATTTTAAAGAAACTTTATTTCTTAATTTTCAGAATCGCAAATATTGTTTTTCAGTTTTATATTTGGAAATTTTTTCCAAATAATATAATACGTTCAGCTTTAAGAAGAATGCATCATTTCTTCTTTTGGCAATATACTTGAGCATGTTTGTGTCGCAATTACGACTTGAATTGCATTGAAGCGAGAAAAATTGAGAGTAAACTCGTAAACATTCTTTAACAAGGAAGCTACTGATTGCCAAGATAGAAAAAGAAAAAAACGGAGTTTAAAGCCCAAATCGGTCACATTGAAGATTTTTGTTGTTTCTTTGATTTTTTTTCATGAAGTATAAAAACATTTATGCAGGAAAAATCTGATAAAACTTTGTGTTAAATCATTTTCATATCCGGTTATTAAAAATTTGAAAGCATGCTATACTTACGTTTGAATTTATATTATTTTAAAATTCTAATGTTGAAATATATTTATATAAATATTTCCAGAAGATCTCTTAAATTATTAATATAAATTAATAATTTTAAATATTATTTAAAAAATCTTTTGTAATTTAATTCTTTTTTTTTGTTGTAAATTCAGATTAAGAATTAGTTTTGTTTTAACATATTCTTCAATTTTTAAATATACAAATAATTTCACCATGATTATAGTCAATTAAGCCGTAAATTAATTTAAATTAAATTTTAAATATTGTTAAATTGTTTGTTTTTAGTCTTTTATATTATAATTATATAAAATAAGTAAAGAAAAATAGAATAAAAATAAGTAATATAGACATAAAAGTGTACTTAGAAATATATTACCAGCTTATAAAGTATACGTAATTGTTACTTTATCAACTATTAAATCATTAATTCTTAAAAATTTTCATGTAATTAAAAATTTGAGAATAAATGAAATTAAATGAATATTAAATTTGAAAATTAAATTATTTTAAGTTTATGTATTTTAAACTAATTTATAAAATAAAATTATAATATTTTTTATTCAAAACTGATTTTAAAGTGTTGATCATTTATGCAGTGGCATAATAAATTATAATTTTCAATAAGGTTTCATGAAATTTGATTGTTTTTTGCACCAAATTCTCTCTCGCATCTTGTGATTAGCTTTTTGACACATATTGAATAAATCAATTCGCAATATCAATTTGAATCATATATTATGATGTAATAAAAAATGTCTAATAATATTTTTGCCTATTAATTTGAAAGAGATATCCTATTGTCAATTTTGAAAATAAAAGCAGTCACAAGTCAGATTTATAATTGAGTTTTAATTTTTTTATTTAGATTTTCATATATCTATCATAATTTATAATTCAGAGTTTATATAGTTTTATATTTTAAATGTCAATTTGCAAAATAAATTATTTGAAATGACAATCATATTTAAAATCATTTTTTACGATAATTTTTCTTATATTTTCTTTATAAAGTTGATTAGTATATAAATTATTGTATGTAATAAATTATGTTTAAACACTTAGTTTATTTTTAATGTATAGTAAAATTACATTTTTAAATCTCTCTAAATTAAATTGAAATAAATAATTTGTGAATATGCATGCTTGGTAGACAAAATATATTCCGAATGTATTCAATTTTTTTTAAATATACCATTGTAAAATAAGTGAAGAATATTATAGAAATTATAAAATTTATATTTTAAAATTGAAAAAAAATTTTTAAATTAAAATTTTATATTGTATTTGTTAATTCTAAAAATTTTTTATAAGTAAAACATATGCTTTGATAAATATTACATCGTTAAAAATAAAAGTACTTTTTAATTTAAAAAGTTCATTAGACGTTAAAAATATTAAAAACGATTCATTTAGAAGAGATGGACAAGGACACAAGGTAAAAGAAAAAAGTTTAAACAAGTTTTTTTCGATAAATTAAAGTTTCTCTATTTAGTTAGTGGTGTTATTTGCGCACCGGACCTTCCTTTTAGTTTTACCGGTTTCCCTTGTTTTCTTTTTGTTTCGGCGCTACTTGACATCTGAATTATAAAACGATGTCTTGTTTAAATGCCGGACTTTTAATCCGGAGATACAGATCCTTAAATAATATAAAACACGCCATAAAAATTTTCCTTTTCCACACGAATTATAGTTTACATTTGTACTTTATGATTTTTCGAATTTAATTTGAATTAATTCAAATTATATTAAATATTTTTTATACTTAGTTTAATATTATTGAAGTAATAATTACAATTATTAACACTCTAATAACAATATATTTTATTTTTTAATGTAATAATCATATTTTATGAAGTTCTATAAATTTATCTTAGGAAAGATTTAATTTAATATCAAGAAAATAAGTTGGGTACATTTTAAATTTAGTAAGACGTATAATTTCAGCTGGATAAAACTGAATATATTTTGAAAATAAATTTTTTTACGAATTTTAGTGCACAGTTTTTATGAAGAACTTACAGCAGTATTTTAGATATATATATATCAATAAATGGATATAGTAATTTCCAATTAATTTTATTATGAAAAGTTTTAATTGTTTAAAATCCTTAAATTGTAAATTAAACTATTTTTTTATAAAATTTGCTATAAATTTCTTTGAATTACTACTATTTACAAATAATAAAATTTATATTAAAATTTACCTAAATAAAAATATAAATAACATTTTAAATTATTTATAGTTCTTATTAGTAAAAGTTAATTCGAAAGAGTTTTTAATGATATATATATATATATATTTATATATATATATTTATAAAAAATTTATAATTAAAAAAAAAATTTTTTTAAATCAATTTTAAAAGTAATTAAATAATTTACAATTTTCGTTTTTGACGAATAAATAGATAGATAATAACTCATACGATATTCAAATTTCTTTACTAATTAAAATGTGGTAAAAAAATAAAAATAAAAATTTTAAGTACCTTTTTCTACTATTGAAATCTAAATTACTGTAGTTTAAAAGGTTTTTTAGTCACTTTAATAATAACATCGATTAATATTATTTACATGTAAAATAAAGTAATAATACTCATTAAAAATTTTTATTAATTTATTCATTTAAACGAATAAGAAATTTTTAATTTCTGTATAATATTTAATTAAAATATTATTGAAAGAAGAAAAATTGTTTTAAACATAACTGACACTTTTAACTTCATACAAATTTATTTTTAAAAAATAATATTTTTATGTAGATGAAAAATAATTCTAGAATTATAGCTACTCTCATTTATAATTTTAATCTAGTTGTAAAAATATAACGTTACCATAATTTTTTTTTTCTTTTTATCCATTCTTGATACTCATTTCCAATATTATACATCGATCAAATTTCTTAAAGATTAATTTTTTTACATATTTATGTATTTGTTGTTTATTTATGTAAACGTATTGAAGTTCAAACAAACTAAAGTATAACTTTTGTAATCTTAAATCATCAAAACGTTGAAATTTATTTTACAAAGTATTTCAAAATTGTATAATTAAATTATTATTATTATAAAATAATATAAATCGGAAAAAGTCAAGTTCGGAGTAAATTTACCTGTCTATTACTAACCATGTAGTAATTACGTACTATAAAAAATTGCTTTTCCTTCTGTTTTTATTATAAATTATTGTATATCACACTTTCGCTTTTATTTTTATCTTTTTCTCTTTTTTGGCGTGTGATGACGCAAGTCAAACTCGACGTGAACCAGAGAGTGTCAAAAGATGGATGAGTAATACGGCATGATATCTTATATTTAGAAAAAATATAGATAACTAAATTTATAAAATAAAGCAGATTAATAAATGAATTGTAAATTTTTTTAAATAACAGAAGTATTTTATTTCACATTGAAATAAAAACTTTCTTTACAAAATACTTCACAAATTTAATTATGAAGTATTATAATATCTTTAATAATATAAAAATATAATTGCTGGTGATAGAAAAGTCTCGGCCGCCGATGTCGTAGAACGGCAGGGTTAGGTTAAATCCGCAAATCGTGGCGCGAAACAATAACGGCTGCATGCAAATAGACACGCGACGATTAAAGAGCAATCGACATCAACAAACGATTACTACGATATTTTCTTCGACTTGTATTCGTATAAAAACGGTTTTAATTCCGTCTACTGGATGAATTATTATATTATTAGAAAAAAGAAAATAATGCATGTACAAAAAGGGAGAGGAAAAGTCATATAAGCCCGGGGTGACGGCCATCGTGCAGCTTTTACTTTTGTTTCTCGCATAAATACACATCGTTGATCCAAGAGCCCTGCCTCTCCATTTTTTCTATTGTCGAAATTGCAAGTGCCGGAAAAATAAAAAGAAACAAAATTTACTTAAAAATTTAATTTAATCGTTAATTCACCTGACTCCTATCCCTCACCACGATTTACGAGTTACAATATTTAAAAAAAATTTTAATGCGGTGTTAAATGAATCATAATTTTAAATTAGAACTATTAATAAATGTTCATTAACATTAAAATATTAAAATGTTTTGCCTTTATCTGTAATTTTCAGTTCTATTTTTATAAAATAATAATGAAATTGAGTTTACTTCAAACTATTTTTTGAAAGTTTATGAGTATGTTCTTTATCGCTCTGAACGCTTCATAGATTATTGTAATACGCAATTTTAGCTATAAATCATCGTATCTTTTACCAAGTTCCTACAGATATATAACGAGTTTCACGATCTTTGTCTGTTATTAGAATTGTCTTTATTACTGCAATTCAATTACTATCAATAAAATAATTTGTTTAGAGCATAAGATAAATAAAATTTACTGAAATTTAAACAGCGACAAGTTACATTTTTTATCGTTACTTTAAAATTGAATAAGTTTAAAAACAATTTATAAAGATTTTTTATAATGTTTACAAAACTTTCAATGCTTTTATTACAATCTTTTCATTAATAGCAACAATCTGGTCGATTTTTTAAATTAAAAATAAAAATATCTTGAAATTTGAATGTGCAATTAGTCATAAATATGTATGTAACACGCGAATCGTGGCGAGGGATACCAGAAAACTGATAGTAAGAGATTGTTAAGAAATTTTCAGTTTTTTTTTATTTCTGGGTCACTCACAATTTTAACGATTAAAAAAAGAAAAAGGCAGGACTACTCGATCAACGAAAGCGAGAAGCAAAAACTAAAGCTAGTCGGAGTTCGTCACATCAGACTTATATGCCTTTTTCTTTCCATTTTTTGTACAATATTTTTCTTACTTATGTCGCGTGTCTAGTAGTCTGAATCCAGGAAATAAAAAAATCATTATTTTCTTTGATTTGGCGTAAAGTATGGAGTGACAAAATATCGCGATAACTGTTTATCGATATCGCTCGATTTGTTTGTTATTTTGGTTTGTTACGTGTCTATTTGAGCTAGAGTAGTTGCTTTTCGCGCTAGGGAGGTCCGCGGTGTTGGCCTAACCGACCGTCCCACGGGATCGGCAGCCGCAGACTCTCTATCGCTAACAATGTAGATTAAATAGTTATTAATGACGTAAAAACTTTGATTATCTAACTCTTATATAAATATATATTTATACAATGAATTTTCCTATTTTTATCAGTATCAGTAAGCCGATAATATTTGAAATGATACTTTTGTCAATGCTTACAAAAATTCAATCTGTAATAAAGTTTTCGAGTTATCAATTATGTATATTTATATGGGTGTATATTCTGAATAATTCATTTTCTTTGTTAAAACATTGATTTATTCTAGTTTTTTACATGTTCTAATACCTTAAATAATATAGATATATAGTGAGGAACTATCTATAACACATTTTTGTACAGTTATTCGCTGTCATTTATTAAAAAAAGCAAAATTCATAAGCTAATCCCCGTTTTTTGTACTATACTTAAGCCCCGTTTTGCTAGCTCCCAAGGTAGGACCCACATTTTATCGGTGGGGAAACCCTTTCATACCGGGCGATTTCTCGGATTCAGTTGCTCTTGGATGGCAGTATGATTTATTTCCGTATGTTGAGTTATACATCATCGAACAACATCCGGAATGCCTCCTAAGTAGAAAGATTCCATAGTCGCTCATCTACTCGTGAGTCAAGGCAACCTCATATTTATCTTTGCCGAGAGTTTAGGAGATATGCGAGTGCAAACCTCATTTTTTCATGTGGAGATTGTTAAATGCTTGTTACAGATCTCAGGCTCTCACGTTCGATGATGATGATGTTAAGGTATTGAAAGACGATGCAAAAGTAAAGCTTACCATACCACTCATCACGTGTCGTGATTGGCAAGAAATATAAAAATGAGATGACCTCGATGACTCTACTTGCCGTCATTTCTCTGACTTACTCTAAAAATTTTCTTTTTCTTTAACGTCGAGAATTTATAAGGCAACAGTTTGAATGGCTTGGCATCGATTAATAAGATGTTGTAGTCGATGAATCATGTCTGGAGTGCCACTTCGGAAAATTCTTTATTGGCTTTCCAGCAACCAAAAGAACTTGGTTTGATTTTATTATATACACTACTAATGTATTTACTCCAATAACAAAAAATTCTCATTTAAATTCCTTTTTCCAAGTACTGATGGTCCACAAAATGGTCGGAGAGTTATTTTCCTTGAGCCACTAACACTGCATCGAGACATATCGTATTCACCAAGAAAAATGACTTTTCGTGGATAATATCTATGACCAAGAGTTAGTTGGATCCTACTTGTAGTCTTGTTCCCGATTTCTTGGCAGCATATTTGATGCAGCTGCATATATGTAAGATTTTTTTTATTGGTGTTATCCACTTTGAGATGAGTATGAACATACAAGCTATTATCTAATACATCTACATAGAAAAGGAAAATTAATTAATTCCTTATAAAAATCTTCACTTTCCTAATTGTTAAAATAATGCACGCATACAATATTATTAACATCAACGTTAGCATTTCATTAAGAAATTAAAAAGCTTTCATATTTGCTTTTTCTGATAAATACTGGTCTATTTATTATTTACGATATCCTAATAAAAGTTTTTTAAAAACATTTTTATTTTTACTTTAGACAGAATATAATTATTTCCGTATAATTTTTTCTTTAAGACTTTATTTTAGTTGTTATTTATTGTTGATATTAAAAATATTAAAAAATCTGCTATTCACAACGCTAGTGGCCTACTTTATAATATTATTTTTTTTTTATTTGAAAAGAATATTATTAAAGGCATGTCTTTGTAAATGATAGTCACTCTTTTCTTATATCTTCACAACATATTTTGTAATAACATTATTGATATTATTTTAATTAACAATTCACTTACTATGCTTTTATCATTAGTAGTATTTTTGAAAATGTTGTTTAAAATGTTGTGATTCCGAGATACTATATTCAGATTTAAATCTGTGAATAAATTTATCACCTATTAATGTTATGTATGTCAAATTTTTAAAATAATCATTGAATTATTGGGTCAATTCATATATCTGATGTTAGAGCATTCTCTTTTGTTTAATTTAAATTTGATAATTGCAAATTTTTATATCAATATGTTTTAAATTAAAAATTTATTTTTTAATTATTATTATTTGAAAAATATAAAATTAATAAATGTTAATTGATATTTTAATTTTAAAGTTTATAAATATATTTATTGTTAAATTTGGTTATTTCTGTAATATTAAAGATATTTATTGACTCAAAAATTCTACAGCTAAATTTATAAGTTCTTTTAATATGATGTATAAATTTTTATATTCGAAATATAATAAAAATTACTAGTATTAGTTCCATTATGGATATTAGTAATTATATGAATTGTATTGTATTATTTTTAATTATTTATTGGTTCATATGTTTATACGAAATAATAGACCATGTTGAATTATTTTTTAAACTGCATTTTTAACGAATGAAAAAGGATATTTGAAAAATTAATACGTCATAATTTTCAAATTCATACTTTTCCAATTATTTCCGTATAAATTGCCTGTTAGAGCCTTTACAGTTATAAATTATTTGATAAAATTAAAAGCTTTTATAAATATACTATACGAATGTTAATTGATTAAATTATGTGATATAAATAATATAATATGATGTAATAAATAATTATAAAATTACAAATTTTGTTTTTTTGACGTTTAAATCTTAATTAATATGTTCTACCATTTTCAGTATGTACTTTTCATGGAATTATTAATGTTGAATTTGATTATTCATTTTAATCATAAAATTATAGCATGTAAGTTTTTCTTTTCATGAATTTTTGATAAGACAGGCTCATAAAATTAGGTTATAAAGCAAAATTTTCATTGATTTGAAAATTATTATTACTGTACGTTATATTAAACTTGCGTAAATTGTCATAAAAGAAAACGGGTCGAACAGTGATGAGGCTCGTGAATAAAGTAGTCGCTTTTTACTAAATCACATTTATTTTATGTTAAAGTACGAAGATATATAAAGACATGATACATAATTAATTTAAATCAAGTGAAAGGATTATTTTCTTGAATAAAAGTTTTATTCTAAGAAATAAAAATTGTCTTTTGTTCGGAAGTTGTAGATAGAGTGATGGTTTAAGTTTATAAAAAAAATTATTGTCAATTAACCGTATTTTGTTTAGTATATTCGCTTAACTAATTAAAAAATGACATCAAAAGTTATATTTCATATTTTATTATACCGAGAAAGAATTATTAGAAAAGAATATATGAATTGCTTTAAGTATATTGCTTTTCTCTATAAATAGCTTGAAAACAATTATTTAAGATATTTATGTCAAATTTCATTTTAATTAAAAAAATAAAAAACCTTATGATCATTTAACAAAACTAAATTTATGAAATAAATAAACAAACTTTTTTCAAAATAATTTGTTTTAATAATAAAAAAATTATTGTTACTCAACGTTTCTACCATTAATTTATGAATTTGTAATTCATGATACTTATTTTGTTGAAACTTTTATTTAGAATAATCCAAGATATGCAGAAATTATATAGGAATAATGACTAAGTTTATAGTAGCATATATAGTATACATTTTATAGTAGCGTGCTTTTTCGTTGTTGTAACCTGAATTCTTCAAAGTTTTATGTTATTTTACTTATTATAGCTCGATTACTTTTGGCACTTTCATTCCTTTCTTCCGATAAAAAAGATAAATATATAACGTTGTTGTTTTTCTCTTCTAATCTAGTATCAGTCTCCATCTTTCTACCACTTGTACTAGAATTTTCTTCGCAGTTAATATTTTTATTGTTCTGTTTACTAGTAATAATATTTTACATAGGCCACGGTTCGTGACTTATTCGAGTACAACTCAGTTTATATGGTTCATCATGGGTCTTATTTCGAAATCTTTTCATTTATGATATATTTATTCATCATTTTCATTTATGATATAGTTATTTCATATTTATGAATGTTTCAATTAAGAAAAAAGATTTTTAATATTATAAGTATAATTTTAGTATAATTAATATTAATTTATGTAAATGACTAAAATTTCTTGAACAACTTCTTATAGCTGTTTGATAAATTTCTTACAATACTTGGATATTGCTGTTTCATAGTTGATATGAAGTTTATGAAATACTTACAAGTGATTCGAAAGTTTTAAGTAAGAATATACAGTTTATCAAAAACATTAATACGTCAGAGTATATTTTTATTTGATTCTTTATTGTGTATATATTATTTATTTGAAGTATTTTTTTTAATTTTATCTGTAGCATTATAACAATATTAAAATAGAGATAAAGCTAGAATTGTTAATAGATCTGTTTACGATTCGTATAGTGACTTATACGCGATCTTATATTTACAATGAAATTAAAAGATATTACTTGATTTATGGATTGTATTTCATATAAAATATAATTAATATTGTAGCCATAATATACTATATACTATACTATTATAAAAAAAGATAATAATCTCAATTCCAGCAAAATCACACTAAATTTTCTATTAATTCTAATTACCTATTCATATATTAATTAAAATATCTTTTCCAATTTTATAATGAGAAATCAAACTTAACCGTGAAATATCACAATGTTAATTAGATATTCTCTGACTTATTGTGAGGAGAGACATAAGTTGTTGACAGTTTCATTTGTATACCTATACGTTAAAAACAGAATGAACATGTGTTTCTATGCGTGAAAAAAACAGACAGAACAGCCATCTTCCATGAAAAACATTTAAAACTGAAATCTTTACAAAATGCAAAATTCAAGTATCAAGTAATAATATTATTACCACATAAAGGTTAAATTGGAATAAAAATTTATAATACGTTTTACATAAATTATATTTGTACTTTTTAAAAATAATCTCTAATTATTTTACCATCATTTTCACAAAGCTTTTAAATTTAAAAAATATTTTTTTTAACAATTAAAGTTTCGACTTGAATTCATGTCTGATATATTCTCATTAATTAAACATATAAATGAATGCAAAGGGATACAACGTATACACGTGTACATTCTTGTGATTGTAAATTAAATTACCTCAAAATGTATGTCTTATTGTTACGAGATGAATACGTTTAATTTAAAATTATGTGAATTTTTATATTACTTTCTATGCAGGATAAAAAAATTTGTTTAAATTATGTTGATCAGCTAAAGCATTATATCATAAAATTATTATTAATTAGATAATTAATTAATGGCTAAGGCAGTTTGATAAATTTTGGTATTAAATTCAAATTTTTATTATTTGCTTATTTAAATATTAATAATACAAAAGCATTTATTAATTTACAGTTGACCTCATATATAGAAAAATTTATCGTTCATTAAATATTTAAATATTATTGTAGAATTTGTTTAAAATCATTTTTTAGAATTAGATTTAAATTACTTAATGAAGTGGTTTAAAATTTTATTTTAATAGATTAACATACATTCACGCCATTCATATACACTCTACACTATCAAAGACACGCAACGCATTACGCGCGCTGTTAGAGATCTACGTGTATACTTTTTCGAATAAATACGAAAGCACTCGAGACAGTGAAAATATTTCAATATTGACACATTCTCGTACTCACTTCAAAACTCCTATCACTACTAAGTACTCGAATATCATCTTTTTAAATTTTTTTTATCAATATACAAAGCATCATTATTCTCGATTTTTAAAGCTATGATAAACTTTTCATTTAAATGATTAAACAGCCGAATGTCATTATTGATAAATAATGCGTTTCTCATCTAGAACTTCAAAACAAATATTTAAAAGAAGCCCATTCGATCACTCAAATTTATATAAAGCAGCCCGCCAATAAGAAAAGACAGACTCGGAATCAACTTAGCCTTAGACCAGATGAGATCATAGACAGACTTCCGCGACACTTTATTTTCCAATATAATTTTTGTCGATAAACTGAAATATTGTAAAATTACTGTAAACTAATAATAAGATTGATTAATAAATAATTTCTAAAAAATTATTCAATAATGTGATTTCGAAAAATTTCCAAGCCTACGTTTCTTACACTATTAACGAAAATGCATCCAAAAGGGTTTAAAAACACAAAGCATATAATTATTAAAATATAGATTCAAAGAATGTAGATTTATGTAGTTTCAAAATTTACAAAAGATATATAATTGTTTTTCTAAATGTTTAAATATAAATTTTAATAGATCAAAACTTTAAAAAATCACAAAATATCTAACACTATATAGAGAACTTTAATGAAAAAACACTAGAAGAGAACTAAAAAATATGTGTAATATATTAATTAGTAGCTAATGAAATATAGAAATTTTTTCTCGTTTATTTAAGATAAATATCAGTTTAATAAAAATGCAATAATAAATACTATATAGTTTTAATATTAAATAAAAATAATAAATTAAAAAAAATTTTTATCTTCTATTGACTTTTGCAAATTTATGCTGTCACTACAATTAATCATAGCATAATCGATTTTAACTTAGCTTGCGATGCAATTTTTTCCCTTTATCTTCCATTCTCTATTTTTCATATTTCTCTTTCTTCGTTTCTCGTTTTTAACCTTTTATCATTAATACAATTGTACATAACATTAGTATCGAAAACTTTGAAACAGAATAGATTGAACTTTTTGACTCGCATATTTGTTACTCGACAGGCTAATCAACTCTAAAACGTTTTTTGCATCTACTTATATTGTATTTTAAATAATTCTTTTGATTATGTTTTTTACTCTTTACTTGATACTCATTACTTAGCTCAAATATATCACTTTAAAAAAACAATATGTACTACAATAAAGGATGTCATATTTTAACAAAAAAAAATTTACGTTGCTACTGTGCACTATTGATAGTTTTTTTTATTTACTTGTTTGTTGACGCATACTTGAATATACACAGCGAAGAAGGGAAACAAATAAAAAACAAATATAATTTGAAAATGAAACTAAAATACTTTCAAGTATTCCCAATTAGCTATTAATGTTTATCAATAAGAAGGTATTACAGTACAGTATATTGAAATAAAGTTGATCAACTAATTAATTAAAATTTTTTTCATTTCTCAACCACTCGTATTAAAAATTTACATCTTAGAAAAATTTAAAATAGATTAAAAAATAAAATTATATAATTACATTTTTAATGAAATTCAAACACGATTTTATCCACGCTTTTTTTAATTGTTGTTTTTTGTAAAATGAGTCTTTATTTTTTGTGGTTTATCAGACTTATTCGAGTCAAAATTGGTGCGTTGTAATCTTTCTCATCTTTTCCTATATATACCTTTCTCTTTCTTATCTGACTTTCTCTTCCTTTGCGTCTTCATTGCTCGCTGTAAATCAACCTTCCCTGCTTCGTGAGCAGTTTTCGCATTCATCTGCCTCGTATTTCAGCGTAACTGACTATTACTTGAGTCTGATGCTCGCTGACGGAGAAGCATGTGAAAACAAAAGATGCTTGTTTTCCAAGCATCGTCATTATCTCAGTTTGTTTTGTCTTAAATCCATTTTCTTGTTTTTGTTTACACGTAATGACAGTACTTTGATATTTTAATACTTCACGAAATATAGTTTTCATTGTTCTCAAGCTTTAAAATACATATGTAATAAGAAAATTTAAAGAAAATTTTTCAACACTTGTCTATATATCTATAGTATATATATATATATATATATATATATATATTTGTTTATTTATCTGGAGCAAATAATAAAATGAAACTTATTTTATGTAATCAATACTTTATTAGACGGTTAATTATGCATTAATTATGTAAATTAGCAAGATTTACTTTAATAATTGCTAATTAGAAAATTAATTAAAAGTGATATTTTTTAAATTTATTAAAAGTTTATGTAAGAAAATTAATTGTAGATGGAGTTTAGTTTAAACAATAAATATTTAAGAAATAATTTAAATACAGTGTTTTAATAACATTATAAAAAATTTCGAATAACGTAGTTTTTAATGATTTAATACGTTATTTAAAAAAAATTTTTTTTAGTAATGCTTACACAGAAAAACTTTGTTATGGACTAGAAAAATACTAGAATATATATCCCTCGATCAAAGTTTTTTAAATTAAATCACTACGTGTCTAATCGCCTTACGTAGCAATATACATTTCCACCTGCGTATTCTAATTTGGCCATTAACTCGACTAATTTAACATGCCTCTCTCTCTCTTGCCTAACTCGCCATCTGGAGAAATATATTGTCTAGACAACTCTGAGTTGAAGATTATTTTTATTTTTTCATTAATTATTTGACAAACAAATAAGTTATTAACAATATGAAATAAATATGTAATTATTGTTTTAAATTAATATTTTTGTTTTATCATTTTACCACTACTCTACGAACTTTATCCGACGAATTTATAAAAAATACGAATAAAACTAAATGAATAATCTGGATATAATAAATTCTAAAAAAATTTATGAACCAATAAAGTAGCTTTAATTTTCAATAACTAAAACAAAGGTAAATTTTAAATAGTTACTATCATAATATCACTTGCACAGACGATTTCGAATAGATAAATTTCGACTCGGGTGGGATAAAAATACTGCCATCAAAAAAGAATGTCAAAAATAAAAAAGAAGGGGAAAAAGTCATATGATATCTGTAATCCTTCAACATTATCATTTCCCCAATTTTTCGTCGATTTCCTTTTTATATTCGTACATATATATATATATATATATTGTGATAAATCATATGTTAAACAGAATTGAAAATTGAATTCTCTTTTTAAAATTGAGATTTATGATAAAAATTAAACATTTCCATGTTTTCAAATTTTCTTTTATTGTAAAAATGAACATGAAAATTAAAAGTGATATTTCATAAAATAATATTAAAAAATACATGTTTATATGCCATTTCTTGAATATTTAAAAATTTTCCAAATAATTTGTAATAACTATATTATCAGATTTTACCATAAAATTTTTAAAAATTAATGAATTAACTTAAAATATTATTTAATATTTTTATTTGATTCTTACTACAAACTATAATAAAAACTAGAACTTCAAATATACGTTAAATTAATTTGTTTAATTAAAAAAAAATTGATTTTAAGTTTAAAATTTACAATTTTTGTTACCCATTCTTTGTAAAATTATCATTGAATAAATAAAATTTTTAAATTTTTTATGAAAAATGATAACAAAATTGATTTATAAATAGTATTACCTTATATTTCATTAACAATACTATACTTGTTAAGTTAAAAAAATCTTTACAATTTTAAATTATGTATAACGTATTATCAATATTTCTTTTTTCAAGAAGTTCTTGAATTATAATGGAAACATAAAATTATATATTTATGCTTCATTACACACTTCACATATTACGTATGCTACATAGAAATTAAAATTTTTTTTAAATAGTAGCGACAAAAAATTATTTTTATATGACTATCATCGTAACTTAAAAATATCTAGGTTTTACCTATCCACAATTTCGTTAATAATATTCATAAACAAATTTATATATCAGAAAATTCTTGATATTATTTTTCAACCTAAAATATTTCAGGATATTATACGCATAAAAATTTATTCTATAATATTATAAAAATGAAAACATAATTTTTTATAATAAACAAAGATAAAATTGTTTTTCCCAAATTGAAATTACTTAGCAGTTATTTCTTTTATTATTTTATTGAATAATGGTTCGGTTTTTAATTTTATATTATTCTGCAATAAATATAAAATTATAAAGTTTCCTTTTTACTTCCATCACCCTTTGTGTTACATATCCACTTTCGTCCAATCACGTTCACCTCCATTTATTTTCCATGTCATGGTGCGGAATGTTAAATACGTCTGTTCATCGTAGAACGAACTTGAGTCGGCAATTACGTCGTTACGTCCATACAGTTAAAGAGGACGTTGTCTAAGATTACGTCACGCATTAGGCATTATTTCCGTGAACCTCATTGGCCTATATCCTACGGCCAAGTTTACGAATAATAGAAGGTTACAAGCAGAACGCAAATTGAATTTGAAAGGTCTTCCACCTTCTTCGCTTCAATGAACGCATGAATAAGACTTGACCAAACTTTTAGGGTACCTGTAAAGGATAACCCAATCCAAGAGATTATCATGGACAGAGATTCTAAACACCGAACGGTCAAACGGATTTCTTAAAATAGAAAACTATAGATTTCTTCAAACAGTTATTGGAATAAGAAACTATTTAAAAAGAAAAATAAATAAAATTTAACTATTTAATTAATAAAAATTATGTAATATGTAAAAAAATATTAATTTATTAACTTATTTCCTTCTGATTTATAAAAAAAGATTTAAAAAATCTAATTCTAGTTCTTATTTCTTACTTGATCTAATTTATAATAAATATTATCATCTTTTTCATAGAATATGTATATATTATTTAATAATATCGTTTAAAATATTTTTAACAAGCGCACATAAAGTATATTTTGATAAATTATAATATTGTTAATAAAAATCAAATTTCTATATACAAGAAAAATAATTATGATAATAGATTAATTCAAGTAAATTAACTAGAAGTAGACCGGCGTCTTTCGCTAAACTTATTACCTATAATACAAACGTCAGAGAGATGATATAATGAAAAAGTCGGTGGATTTTGTACTTGCTGGTTTATCTATTTATGAAGGAAAAATAAGTAAAATATTAACTTAACATATTTACTTTAGAGAAAAGTAGTGAAATATCTTTTAGTAGTAAATGTTTTATAATTGTTTGAATTATTTACAAAAATATTTGTCATTACAAAAAAATGGCAAAGATTATAAATATTACAAAATAAATTCAATTATTTAGTTTAATGCAAATTGGTTATTTAAATATAGATTTTTTTACTCATTAAAAAAATATAATATTAATTATAATTTTCAATTTTTATTATAATTATAATTTGATTTTTATTGGGGCTGATTCGGAATAAATTTATAATTACTCATGAGCAAAGAAATATTTACTCTCTTTTATAATATATATATACAGATATATATCGGTTTTTGTCTATAAATACAGCATAATTTAAAAATTGATTAGGATTTGCATATTTTAAAAATTTTATTGATGAATTTCAGAAGGTAAAATTTTGTTAATGATCTAAAATTATTTTAATTTATTTTATTATTAATCTATATTTCAAAAGTTAATATATAGAAGATAAATTTTTATTTTATAATTTATGATTGAGAACTTGGTTCTTAATTTAACAATATTTTGTAGATTTATAAAATAACTTTATATATTTCAATTTTTATGTATAATTTTATTGTATAAATTTATATACAACCATCTCTAACGAATATTAATTGATTAGAAATAATAATTTTAGAAAATAAATCAGTTATAAGTATAAAATAAAGAACTCCTAAAGATACTTTGCGTGAAATTAGAAGATCGTAATTAAAAAACTTAAATATTATAAAAAATGTAGATTTGTAGGTCAACTTATAAAAAAGTAAATAACAAAATTAATGTTTTTATTTAAATCTAATTAAATATAGATGAATATATTTTGTGGTTAATCATGATTTTTAAATAACCAATTAAATTAAAGGTTTATAATATCTGTATTTCTTCTTCTTATCATTCATAAATAGTAAAAATTTTATTAAATTATGGCACAATATTATATTGCATTGTAAAATCATTGAATTACTTATCTAATAATTGAAAATAAAGCCAATAAAATATGTACGAGACACAAAGTAGCTAATAAAATTTATTATGTTGAAACATATACGCAACTAAGAATGTTGTATAAGTGTCTAAATAGATAAGAGTTAATATTATTTTTATCAAAAATGAGAATATATATAGTTATAAAATTAAAATTTTGTTAATCATTTTAAAAATTTGAAATAACACAATGTATTTATAATGTTCAGCTAAACTTATAATAAAATAATGAGCTGGATTTTTAACTGGATATTTAACTAATAACTTTTACACTCATTTGAATAAATAAGCTATATCTGAATAAAATCAGAATCCTTTAATTTTCCAAATCATTTCAGCATGTTTAATGCAAATTTCTCGCTAAAAGATAAGAAGCGATCATCTTGAAGGATTCCTCGAAAGATCTCACGTACGTTACTTTGGAAACTTCCTCAAAGTAGATGCATATAGCTAAAATGCATACAGAGAAGGCACGTCGCTACTGAAGCCTGTACACAGGCATTTAATGATTGTCTAGCTTCCGGTTCGGGCTGGTACTCTAACCATCTCTCTTCAGGTCGAACCACGTGACAAGAAGACGTTCTACGCGACATGACGTCTAGTTGCAATCACAGAGCTTACTAGAGGCGCCAGAGTTCCTCCTCTTCCTTTCACACATGCGCACACCTACCTCTATCCATTTCTTGTGTAAAACAGGATCAAACTTTCTCGTACTGCCACTACTCACTAGCGACTACAATTTATGTGTTCGTAAAATGCCTTAATACACAATGCCATGTGGTTATGAAGTGCCAGCACTAGGTAAACATCCTTAAAGCAAGAAATGTTTACATCATATTAGTTTGCTCCAGATTTTTCAATTTTTTTAATACTATAATATATACTTATTCTTGTTTTGTTTTATAATAATAACAAATACTGCTAAAAGTGCTATTAAACTTAATATAATGTATTATAAATTCTTTTTGAAAATTAATTAATTAAAGAACTGATTGCGTTAATAATTCAAAAATATTGATTTTAGGATAATTAAAAAAAAATCTGTCCTTAGGTTTTATAAAAATTAATTATGCTAATAAAAAATCAATCCGTTTCATAAATTTAAAAATTACATTTATGTATTAATTTTATTTAATATAAATGAGTTCTTTTTTACTTGATAAATTTTTTTCTGGATGATGTATTTTTGCCAAAATAAAATAATTTTTATAATTCTGAGATTTCTGAGTGCAAACATTTTGATGTTTAATAATATTTATAAAATATTAATCAATTATATATGATATTTATAAAAATTAGAATTAAATATGTTAAAGAATAAAATTTTCAATAAAAAAAGCAAGATCGGATAAATATGGATTTAAAATATACATAGGTATTATGAATAAGACATGTCAACGTGGCAACTATGTATGATTCTTCTTATTTATAAAATGGGTATCGATTTCAAAGTAGCTAGCCGATGCTCGCAAATATAATTTTATAATATTAGCACAATGCATTTGATGAAGGAAAGTGAGAGAAAGACGAGACAAAAATAAGACAAAAGCTCAAGATCAGTATATTTTGACCTCAATAATTTGATACTCGCTTTAAAATCTCAAATTTGTAAGACAACATTTACAAGATGATCTTTTTTTGGAAAAATCTATTTGTATATTTTACGGAAAACTATTTTTTATAATATTTCCATAAAATTATTCTTGATAGCTTTGTAATTTTTAGTACTTCTTTTTAATATTTCTTTATCACACTTCTGTAATTTTTTCTAATTTAATAATACTTTTATTTATACCGCAATAAATATAAACTATACAATACTACTATAATTTCCTATTTAATCCACTATATTAAAAATCAATTTAATTAATTCAAGTCTATTAAATAATTGATACATTCATATTTGAAAAAAATGTATTCTAAGTCAAATTTTAATAAAATAAAACAATAAAAATAATGTGTTTTAATAATAAAAATTTATTTTTATTTAATATTTCTAATCACTGTGTTAAAATTTAAAAAAATATTATTTAGAAATTTTATTCAGAATTTATAAATGCTGTAACTAGTTGAAAAACAAAAGCTAATGAATTATTCCTACGACAAGAAAACAAAATATTCTAATCTGAAAATTACGATTAACAACACTTTAAAAACGATTATTTCTCCACGTGGTGCGAAATAATATATTTAAAATGTAAAAGAATTTAAGAAATTTCAAAAATTCTGATACTTTGCTAAGTACTTAAGTAGGCTAAGGCAAAGAAATTGCGAATGAAAATGAAACAGAATAAAGAATAACCGCGAGTGTGTGTGGTGTTAAATGTAATAATTAGGCTATTTTACATTACGATACTGCTACAGTACCTTAATTTATTTCATTTGAACCTAAACTATTTTAGAATTTTATTTAAATTATGAATCAAATTAACTTTGTTTTTATTATGTAAAAAAAATGAATATTTCTATTATCATAAATACAAAAAAGTTTTTTTGAAAAAGATTCTAGGCTTTGTTTCAAATGAATTCGATATAATCGAATTATCGATATTTATATTTATTATATTGTTTTATGACTTACAAAAAAATTTTTGCAAAAATAATATTGTGAAAGGTTTGAATTTAGCTAAAGAGGTATTAATTGTGTGATTCAATAAAATTAATTTACTGTAAAACTAATTAATTATTTTTAGAAATATACAATTTATTAAAAATATTTAGTAAAATTTCAAAATTCAGTTTTCAATATAAGTATTTTAATGTAATAATTAAGTATAATTTTAATATGTTAGACAATTAAATTCTTATTTCGTATATATATATATATATATTTATTACGATAGCGTGAAATAAACTTACATAATAAATATTACTTAAAAATAAAATTCTAGTCAATTACTTATCACTGAGATTTACGAAAATTTATTTAAATAGTAAAGTGTATCAAGAAATAGAAAGTTAAAATAATTACTATTTAAATTATAGTTGTAAATATATAATATATATTAAAAACCGCTTTTCTCAGTTAAAATCAAAATGGGATCAACGAAAAATAAAGAAAAACTTTAAATTTTGTTTGAGACAACATCAGAGTTACAAAATACTTGACCAAAGAAAAAAATTTACTCGGCTTACTTTTCGTTCTCGAACTTTTCTAAAACAAATCTTACTGTCCTTGGTGTTGCTACATTTATAAGAAATCGGTATCGATTGTTTCATCCGCTTCAACTCCGCTTTGCATCCTGATAATTCTCTTTTTATACTAAACATTTTTGCACTTTGCTTGTTTTAACTTCTTACTTATTTTATCAATTTTTAAAACTTTGAATAAATTAATATTAAAAATTTAATCAATAAAGATATAAAATTAATATTTCTTTATTATCATAGATTTATTATTTATATTAATTTTTTTTATACTAAAATTTAGTTTCTAAAGCAAATTTTATATATAACTGTAATTAATTAAAACTATTTTTATAATAATTAGAAAATTCAGACATTAAATTGTCAGCAATGAATACAATTTTAGATAGATACCAAGATATGCAATAAATCTACGTCAAAAGTATCTTATTGAAATAAAATTATAAAATAAGTGTCGTTAAAGCACAATTTTAAATCCAATACTACATGTTTATGTCTTTATTTATACTTAATTTTAATTCAATATTGATATTACAAAGATTAGTTTAAATAAGAGACAATAAGAAAAACACGCGCAAAAAGTCGTTTCTTATCGAATTAACCATGGAAATCCGACATCTGTCTTGTCTTTTTTTCTTCTACAATACTTTCCAATTCAATTCTAAATAAAATGTTCAACGTACACTCGGTTAATCAGATTTACCTTAAGATGGACAGCCATTGAAATATTGTGACAAATGCTTTGGCATTTACATTGAAAATCATTTAATCTAATGGAATTGTTTTCAAATTTATTTTTATTCAAGTTAATATAAAAAGATAAAGCTATGAATTTCTATAAAAAATTAATAATAATTATTTTTTTTAATATATGTATAAACACACGCGCGCACATACACACAAATATATATATTCTGAATGTCTAAAAAAACATTATTATAAACAATGAAATGTTTTGACTTTCTGTATAGCATCAACAATTAATATACGACCAAAAAAATTAAATGCCGTACAATTTTTTTACTCCTTATAAAAGTATAAAAAGTCACAGTTTCGTACCTCCTAAAAGAAAAATATAAATTAATATAATTTAGAATACTTTTTTCCGGATAAACTTGAGCTGAAAAGACTTATACGTGCTGTAATAATTATACTTTATAAGTCATTTCTCATTAACATTTATAAATACTTTTTTCATGCATAAATAAAAATATTAAAAAATTTTATTTAACCATAAATATAAACCCGCATCATTATTAATCAATTAGATAATTATATGTAAATTTCATATTTTTTGTAGAAATTTTTTTGTTCTTAGAAAATTTAATTCTTCATAATATTTTGAAATAATGTAGAAGTTCAATATTTATTTTAAAATGTGACCTGATTTTAAATAATCTTTGTATTTTCGATAAACAATACCCGATATAATTTACGATATCTTTCAGGTCTTTTTGACTATTTAGACTATTTTATATAGTCTATCTTTTGAACTATTTGCATTACGTTACACCTATTTCATTAATAATAATAGTATTTATAATTATGCTTTTTATATTTTGTTATCTAAAAATTATTTACTAAAATCAAGAAAAAAATGATTATATAAAAACAAAATATATATACATATGCAGTCATTATTATATATTTATATTATTATTAAAAACTTCATTTCTTGCTATAATTCAAATTTATGACAAAATTTCATTAAAAAATAAAAACACGTTATTCCATAATATGTTGAAATAAAAACGTAATATTTACAAGATTAAAGTACATATTAGATAGCTACTGTTTTTAAATAAAAACTAGAACAATTTAAATTAACCTGTTGACTAAAGTTTATCGCTTTCTCTAGCCTATGTAGAATTAGATTTTATGAATGTTCTATAAAGGCAAGCTAACTAAATTTAAATGTGCGTTTACAATAAGTAATTTTCATCTTCTTTATTAATCAAGACTGAAAAGTCTCGTATAAAAATTGACTTCAAATATAGAGTGCAAAATAGAATAGAAACAAGGACAAAAGATAAAGAAAAAATTATGTTCAATAAAGTGCAACTGTGCGCATACGTGTCCTGCAGCTTAGAAAAACGCAAACACGCCGATGGAACCACCATCTCATCGCGAAGTTAGTTTACTTTGGCTGACGGAGCTTAACTGAGATATGAAAAGAGGAGGAGAAAGATGGACGTAGTTTATTGAATGAAGAAAAAAATGGTAGAATTTTATATAACGGTGCTGTCTATATTCCTACGGATTCAATCTTCTATTCATTTTTTAAGATATAAAATAGATTTATATTATACGCACTGAGTTATAGTTCGTGGAGTTAATTTACTGTTTTTCGCTATTGCAATGACGTAGAAAAATATTTTGAGAATAATTTTACCAAAGTGATTTAGAATGCTATATTATTAAAGATGAAATACTAAATATTGAATAATACTAAATAAATAATACATATATATATTTATATAAGATAATTAAATTAAAAATTTACTTAAAAGTATGAAAACATAAATCAAAAACTTATTTATCATTTGTAGAATAAAAGTTATAATTATCATTTTTGTTCGGTCAATATTTATTATTTCGTTGTAATAATTATACATATATATATTCTTTTCATATCGATTGAAGCAATAAGAAATCATTTTTTAATTTCATAACCTTTAAAGATCAATGCATCGATTATTTGTCAAATATTTAAAAAAATTTGGAGTAAAATTAAACCAAATTTAATATTATAGTTGCAACTATTTATAAATTAATATCAGAATATATGAATACATTTTTGATAATTTTTAATACAGTTATATTTTATAAATTGATTAAATTTTTCAGATGCAAATATTTATTGTCATATTTAATAAATTTTCAATATTCTAAATACTATATATTCAAAGCAGAATGGAATTTTATAAAATTAATTTAATAATAATTAAAAGCAATCATATTTATGTTGATAAATAGAATATAATAAAAAACATTCATAAAAACAATATAATATGATTTTTAGTTAATTTTAAAAAGAATAATATTTCCTTTTCGTCTTTTTGGTGTAATAAAAGTTATATTTTCTACACCATTGATGATTTATTTGTTACTTATCTTCATTAACGCAACATTTTTTTTTTATTATTACAAATTAATCATAATTTTTAGTGTTTGAATGACAGTTGTGTCATTATGTAAAAAATTTTAAAACTTCGCATATAATACAAAAAAATGTAATAATAACACCTGTACATTTTTGTACATAAATATTATTATTTAGTTAAAGCTACTATTTATATATATGAAGTAAAACTCTCGTGACGTGCTTAAATAAGAATCAACAATTATGATCAATTGACGTTCCATTTACCTACTGGCGGTACACAATTAGGAAATAAGATTTTCTTATCAAAGGTTGACCCAGCGATTATCAGATCTTTTTTTATTAGATAAAAAAGATTGTTGATTACCTCGTTAAAATAACAAAGGCATAATTTGTAGTAACCTTGTTCTTCTCTCGTTAAATCAGACAGAAGAAAGGCTGTCGAGTGCACGGCGTTAGAGACAGGCGAAAATCACCCAAGCCGCAAAAACACTATAGCAGCCTCAGAATTCTCCAACCTTTACGATGCGACGACGACGTCACGTCGCGACGGTACTGTGAACACAAATTTTCTCCGTCAACTTCTTGGCTTACACATTTTATGGCTTATATAGTATATGTAGTATAACAGAGTTTCCCGCTCAAAATTTGACGTTGCTACTAGTTTCCACATTTTTTATCATTATTGACACTGAGAATTCAATTTAGATTTTTACATAAGTTCCAGGTTATAAATATATAAAACTGAACACTTTTGTTATTTAAATTGTCTTGAAAAAGAAAGTAATAATCTATAATAAAACAAAATGATAATCACTTTAAAATTTCTCAATGAGTTAATGTATTCTTTCTTTTCATAAATAAACTAAATAAAATTAATGAAACACCAATAAAATTTTAATTAACAATCGCACTTCAACATTGATTTAAAAAATGAATTTTGGAATGATGTTCTCAGATCATTTGCATAAAATTCTATTGGAAGAACTTGTATAGTTAAAGTATTGTCTAATACAATTGATGTAAGTATATTTATGAAAAATGTATTATGTTTATTCGTATTCTCATATATTAATTTATACTTGTTAAACATACTTTAAGTTTTACCTTTAAATAACAATTTATTACTATATATTATACATTAAAAAGAGAAAATTAATTTATTTACAAAGAAATACTTTGACTGTTCTCTTAAACAGATAAATGATTAGGCGGATTTATTAAATATTAATTTAAATTAAATAATTTGAAAAATGAATATATAAAATTTTATTCAAAATTTCAAGTTCAAAAATTAAATATATAATTCTTATTATTCTTTTTATCAATGTATTTTATTCATTCTCTAATATTTTTATTTGTTATTTTCATAATCTATTTTACTAATAAATGTAGCTTTAAACATTTAAAAATTTTTTAAAAAATTTTTTTAATTTCCATATTTAAGTGAGGTATTAAATTAATATTTAAAAAGAAATTTCATTCGAGAATTTTTTCTATGCATTAAATACACTAAATTCTAAATTACTACAATTATAATGATTCGTTTTAATTAAAAATTTCAAAATAATGTTTGTAAATAATCTACGAAATAATTTATAAATATCACGTAAAAAATTATAACTATCTAGAAAGACTATTCAATATTATTCCTCTGATTATTTAAAAAGTATTAATACAAGTAGAGATACAAGGCTTAAAAGTAACACTTTTTTAATTTAATGCGAATAAAATCAATGATTCTATATAAAATGTAATTAAAATATATTAATATATTGTAGGATTATTTGCATTTTAAATAATTAACACTACAATTAGATTTGTTTACATATTATATAATATATTTCGTTAATAATAATAATTAATATAAATTATAAGTTACAATATTCGTTCAATGCTCGTGCATTGAGAGACGAGAAAAGACTGACTATTTTATGTGTAACGATATAATGTATTATTTTAAATTGTTATTGTTTTTAGATTCTTGTTATTTCATAGTTTGATGGCGAGAAAAGTCTAGGGCGGTATCGGGTTCGGTCGGCTTGCTGTTTAAATCTATGATTTCTTTTCGGCTCACGGTCTAAACAGCGCTGGAGTCCTCCCGGTATTTCGCTCGACTTTCCGTCGCCACAATATCAACGCTAAAAAAATTGACTACAATTTGACATTATATTAAATATATAGACTTTAATTAAATGTAGTTTTAATTTATAGCTAAATAAAGATGTTAAATTATTTAGAAAAAATACAAAATAAAAATATAATAATTTCTATGAGATAAGTTTAATAAGGTATATAAAAATGAGATAAAAGATATAAAGTAAGCAAGTAAGAGCAATGAGGAACTAAAAGTGCGATAAGATAATAAGAAAGTTATTAGAATCTAGTCTGAAAATCATTTGCGTCAGATATTTCTCTCTCGTCTTCTTTCACTTTCTTTAACTTTAAAGGAAAATCTCTACATATATACATAAATAAATATATATGTAGCCGTCTTCACTTTTCTGCGAATTAAATCGAGAAGAAACACGATGCACTGCAGTTGAAACTATAACGACCTTGGAAATTCACGATGAAGCCTTACGTAAATAAAAAGAAATAAAAATATCACAAATAAAAAAAATTTTTAATTTTGAAATAATTTATTCATTAATATTTTCTACATAATTAATACTTTAGAATCTCTTATTCATTTCAAAAATTAATTTTTATTCGCATAAATTTAAAACGAATATCATTTGATGAAAAGTTTATAATTATTTTTCTATTTCATAACTTTTTATTAATTTCTATAATTACATACAAAATTTTATTTGTTTTAATATAATGAATAATATTTAATTTTATACAAATATTTTCAATTTATATTTTAAATATAACCAAATGATAGAAACTTTCTATAATTAAATAAGAATAGATTTTTTTCATTTACTCATATTGTTGTTACAAATGAATCAACATCGAGAATTATTTAAATTTATTCACTTAATTTAAAAGATAATTTTATAAACACTATGTATTTAAATTAATAAAACCTAAGAGTAAATAAAGAAAGCTAATTAAAGCCAGTAAAATAAAAATTCTTTTAAAATGAAAATTTTATCTTAATATATAAATGTTTTAATATTTTAATAATGAATTAATTTTATTGCATTTTTAATATTACAAATTCAAATTACTAATATTTTATCATAGTCTTTAGGTTTCATTTATACATATAAAGAAATTAAGATTTCATGATCACAATTAGTTTTGACAGTAAAAATACATATTTTCGTTCACTAGGATTTATCTTATTATAAGCGACTTATACTATCTCTATTGCGAATTTGAATATACTAGTATTCAAGTAAACTTAAATTGAGTGTAGAGTTACAATTGAGTCTATTCTATATTGAAATTCAGATAGTGATGGTAATTGTGAAAATAAACAAAATTGGTAACATATTTTAGATTTTATTAATAGATGACTAATATTTATAATATAATTATATTTTATTTAAAATATATATTATTATTTATTACTGAATAGAAAACATGTAATACTCGTTAATATTTATAAATTAAAATACAGTAAACTTAGTTGTTCAAGTTACATGGGAACACAAAGAACCTGTTATTGAAACCTAACAATACCACATAATGCAGACACACAAGTATATCTAGCAACTTAATTTTAGGGTTTGAATCTGCATAAATATTATACAAGACCAATAATTTTTATTTTGGATAGTAATTATCCGCTTAATTTGGTTAGATATAATTTAATTTGTAAAAAAGTTATCGAGTTATATTGAAAATGGTAAGAATGAGAAATATTGAATCTATTTTTCTATTTTTTAAATTATGTATTTACAGAAATATGAAAAGTGTATTATTAGAATAAAATATAAATATTAATAAATTTTATATTTTATACAATATACTAAAATAAATAATATAATATACTCGCATTTACATATATCCAACAGAAGGAATTTAATTACTTCATATTATCATCAGAAGATAAGTACTTTATAAGTTTTCCTTATAAACATTTCATGAATTTTTAAACATATATATTGAGATACCTAAAAACATTATATAGTAAAATTTGAATTAAATATTTAGATGAAACATTAAGATTAATCATACACAATTATATATATATTATTACAAAATATTTAATGTCATTTTGTATAGAATATATTTTTTTAATAATACAAATTTTTATTATATGATCTATGTCCATACTTTTTCTCTAACTTCTGTTAAATTTAAGGTGCAATTAATATAATATAATTTATATTACATATTATTTTTACTAAAATATATTACTATAACATTATTCAAGAAAATTTGATCCAGGAATCTTTTGTAAACAATTGTATAATGATAAAAAGTATACTCATTTTCAGTAAATTAAATAATATTACTGTAGCAGAATTTTCATCGACAGGTGTTTCGGCTTATATAGGCAAAAGTATCAGGGATTATTAGTTTGAATGCTAATTGTCGCCCCAATAAAACAGCAATTAGCATTCTTGGTAAAATTCCGACATGACCGAGCAAGTGCAGCTCGAGTTTTGCCGCCCGGCTGACAGGTAGAACGAGGTAGTAAATGAAAGCGGAAAAATACAAGGAGCAGTTCAGTATATTCCCAGCGCCGAAACGAAAAGCCGAGATTACAAACGGACAAGTGTACATTAGTGGAAAATAAATATAATATTTCTAACTTTATTCAAAAATGCACATTGTGTTTTCCTTTCCCGTAATCTCTCGTTTCCCGATCCTGTTATAAACACTAAATTAAACACTACGTTAAATTTTAATTATCGATAAAGAACTTAATAAAATTGTGTATACTAAAACATGTAGCTAATTTCATTCGTAATGGAATTTAATTAAAATAGCATATAGTATATATCTCATTATATTAAAAAAAATAAAAAATTTATTGAATAAAATGTTGCATTATATCAATATTATCAGATGGTAAATTTGTAATTTTCTATTTTATATTATTTTCTTTGAAAATTAAATTTCTACGTAATGTTCCAGGAAAATAATTATTGAGTGTTTACCTTGTTGAAATTCATTTTGATCTACTATCATTTTATACTGTTAACACATTTTTAATTTGTCAAGGTGTATAAAGCTATTGTTTTTTCATATTTATGGAGAAGAGAAAGTCTAACTTGAAGGAATTTGAACCGAAGTCGAGTCGTGAAAAGCGAAGCCGTGCAACTATATATAACGAATGAGATTTGATATGCAGATGCGCGAAAGCGTTGAGGAATGAAAAGGGGAGTGATTTTGCCTAAGACAGAGAATGCGATTCAGAAAAGAAAAAGCGAATCGTGAAGAATCCAAGGAAAAAGAAAAGATAAAAAGTAAAATATTCAATAGTGCATCGCCAAGAAAAAGAATAAATAGTCAGAGGAAAAGTAAAAAGAATGGAAGAAATGAGAAAAGGTCCATGTAAAATAAAATGAAATGAATATAATACATATTTTTATACAAATAGTTTCATCTTTGTAAAAATTCGTGGCATTTTAGATAAATAGTTTAATAATATCATCAATATGCAATTTTATAAACTTATTAACTAAAATAAAATTATAAAAGTTTAGATATAGTTACACATTTTTAGTAAATTAAATTTTCATATATCTTTAGTAAAAAAATTAATTTTCAATTACAAAAATAATTAAACTATAAAATAATAATAACTTCTCAAACAAAAAATAAATGTGTCGCTAAATATTAAAAATGATTTAAAAAAATTTAAGTCTCAAATATAAGAATGACGTTGAATTTAGAAAATACAAAATTAATATTAGAAGCAATAACTCAAAAACATATCTAAATATCACATATTAAAAACTAAACATATGCATACAAATGATTGAAATAAGAGAGACAAAAAAAAATAACAAAGAGAAAATTTACTATAAAAATAAATAAATAAATTCCGCATTATCTTTATATATATATATCTGCAAAAAGTCAATAGTGAACATTCGCTATTTCAACCTTATAATAACACAAAGGCGTATATATTTTTGCTTTTTTTAACGACATTTCTTACTTGTAACAATATGTAAAATTGCGTACAAAGTAAGCCGAGACATATTTTTCTTTTTCTCACTCTGTCCTTACCTTTTCATTATGTCTGAAACAGTTCTTTCTTCTTTTAATTATAACAGGATGTAATACAAGTAATAGAAAGAAAATATACAACATAATTGATTAAAAGAATTTTTATAAATATGACATTGCACTCATTATATGATATTTTTTGAATATTATAAAATCTATTTTCATAAATTTTAAGTAATAACAATAATATAACAAGTTAGAAGAACTCTATTATTATTTTTTAAATAAAACTTTAAATATTTTAAAATTTTCAGTTGGAAATATAATATTGGGTTTATATTTTCAACTTCTCAAAATCTTTACGATTCAAATTTTAATACTTTATATAATGAATATTCTTAAATATTAAACCGAGAATGAATAGATAATAAACTTAAATGAATAATTGATTTTAATATAAGCTAAATATTATAAAATATACAAAAAAAAATATGGTCTTACTTTAAATACAAATTTGAATAATTTCCCAATATATTGATTTGTTATTATACGAAATAATCTTAATTAATTCATTTTATAACTTTTATACAGATACTAAATTTATTTAAATTTAAAAAAAGAAGTTATAATTGTTTTTCTATTTAATTCAATAATATAATAAAACGTAAATATATCATAAGACTAAAATGAATATTTCATTAGTTGTTCGTTAAATTAACATTATTAAATAAATAATCCAGAATAAGTTGTAGTTAAATCACTGACACGTCACCAGTGAAAACTTCCTAATTGATGTAAAAACGTCGTTATCTGTCGATTCGAGCCATCTATTAACAGAAATCCAATATTTTGTCGAATCTCTGGATTGCTCGGAAAAAATGCTTCGGCCCTTGAGAATTCTTCGCAACGACCTGTAAAACTGTCGATCCTATTGATAAATCGCTACTCCCTTCTTTCATCTGAACCCTGAAATAATTTAAATGAACGACTGATCATTCAAATAAATAGCATAAGCATTATTCTACGTTTATCCATTAATTTTATTATTTTTATTTCATGCAAATTAAATATTTTATAAAAATTTGCATTAACACTTGTTAAGTAGTTAATAAAAATTTCATGCAATAAATAAAAGTTTTTTAATAAATAAATAGCTAAAAATATGCAAGTTCACATTATAATTAGATACGTTTTAATATAAGCATTTAATAAATACATTTTATAAATATTTTATATGTAGACAAAACAAACTCTTAGTCAATCTTTCAAATAATTAATTTAGTATGAATTCTATTTTTCAATATATTATTAAATTTTCAACCTGATAAGATCTTTATAGATGTTTTTGGTTACATCTAAATATGGTTTTAATTCGTCTTCATATTGACACAAAGAACCGCCAATAACTAACATTTCAAAAAGTCGAAAAATAAATTCCTGTTTTTCATCATCGGTAAACAAATTGTATTGTTCACATTCTTCGTCAAGCAATAACTAATATTTTTTGAATTTATTATATTAATATTATATACAAATAATTAATCTGAATACATAAAAAAATCTTGATAAAAAATAGTACTTACACCTTTAAGATTGTCAGAAACAATAAAACCATCAACAATTGTTTCGTACCGCTGTCGAATGTTTCCACTGATGCTTACGATTTTATTTTGAGGATCCTTTAATTTATCAAAGAAAGACATATTTAATACTTTACATGGAACTGGATCGACATCAACTGATGCAGCTTTAATATCTATACATTTACATAAGCAAATTTAGATTTTTAATAAAATATTTTATTAGAATATTTATTACAGGTATTAAAAATTTGAAAAAACACTAATACGTTACTTTTTTACGTACTTTTATTAATCCAAGAATTACCTTGCTTAAGTAATAATGAACTTACAACTGCATTATCTTGAAAGAATTTCTGAAAAATATTTATACATAAGGGAATAACTACATTTTAAAAATATATTTAAAAAATCTTTTAAATTACTAAAATACAATTATTTAAAAATTTGGTTATTGTTCAAACTGTATCTCCATAAAATGAATTTACCTCAGCTATTTGATATTTGTTGTAAGGTTGAAATTCTTCATTAAATGAAAAATCTTGGATGCTGAGATTTCCTTGAAATCCCCTGTAAAACAATCATTAAAAAGAAATATTAATATATATAGAGGCTTTGAAATCTATTTTTGAAAATGATATAAGAAGGAAAAACACGAATTTTAAATAATTTATATACGTAGAAGGCAAAATATTAAATATTTATTATTTACGCTTTTCAAAAATAAGTTTTACAATTTGTAGTGTCAAAATTATTCGTATTTTTAGCCTAAAAAATTATTATATTTCTTGGGAAATCGTAAAAATTAAATAAATCAAATTATCTTTGCATTAAAATATGATAGATACCTAAATTGTCATTCATTTAAAAGTAATAAATTACTTAAAATTATAAATATTACTTTATTTTATTGTATTAAATTAAAAAATAATAATTAATAGGTATTAAAATTTAATATAATATAATTCAATTTACTGAAAATGAGTATATATTCCATCATTATAAAATTTCCTAATTTTCTTGCAAAACTATTCATATATTATCACATATTATTTTTGTATTCTTAATTTTTTACATTTACTACTATTATTAATGTTTTACATTTTTATCCAAAATAATAATTTATTATCAAGATAAACAATTACCATTTTCTTAAGTATTCCTGTGTATCTTTGTTGTCAATTCCCATGTAGTGTCTGGGAATGAGCGGAACAAATGTGTACTTCGGATCAAGTTCCATTTTCAAACAAAGTCTGGGTTACCTCAGCAACCAACTGAAAGAAAATTATGTATAACATATATTGTCTGATGACACTATGGTAAATTGCACAGAACCGATCTATTGCTTACGATAAAGTAAATAATAATGTTTGTACTGGTCAAGCTAAATTAACCTTAATGTTATAATACGTGGGTAATAACAATAATTTTTTATTTGATTATTCATTTAATTCATGCTTGTGTAAATATTAAAATTTTTAATTTTCCGCTACAAAGTTCAAATAAATGAATATTACTCATTAACTATAATTGTTTATAACTCGATATGATGCATAATCAATGATTATTCATTTTTTGGTTAAATAAAAAATTTTAAATATAGCCCTAGTAATTGTAATTGTAAAATTAAAGCTTAAAACTTAAAATTTCAGCTTTAAATTAAAATTTGCTCATTAGTATTATTTCTATTGATAAATAATTAATTTAACATACGCACGTGTGCGTGCATGCACACGCAAAATATTAAAATAATTATACTTATAGTAATAATTTTATAATCAATTTTTATAACAAAATTTGGTACCATAGATATAAAATTATAATGAAATATAATATATGTAATAATAAAATATTATAAAATCTATTTTGATAATAATTAAAAATTTTCTAACATGTAATAATGATCCGTAGTTTTCAAAGTATATAAATTTTACTTGAAAGTTTCGAGAACGGAATATGTATTATTCAATAACATAATAAATATTTAATTGTTAGTTTCATATTACTAAAAGAGAAACTACAACAATTAACTGAACTTATAAAATGAAATGTGGGATACTTTGAGATAAAGTAAATTGTAGGTAATTAAATTTCATTTCTAAGCAATGCGTACAACAATTTAGAAAACACGCTTGCGACTTACTGTGAACAAGCGCAAACTGCACTTATGCTTGGATGCCAGCAGTTATTTAAAGATTTATTATACTCCAAAAATATACACAAGTTTAATTTAAACATGTGATCTATAATGTTCTAAAATTATAAACTCTAGTTTTGTTACTACTAAAGTCTTATCACGCAAATTTACATTGAATCGCGAAATAAAGAGAATTGAAATAAGAAAAATAAGAAAAATTCGTTGATATAAAATACTACAAACCACATCACCAAGATGGTTATTCTTTTCACACGCTCTACAATATTACAAGTTCCTTCTATTAATTAATAAAAAAAAAAGATTTTGTATGATTCTAATAATTTATTTATTAAAAAGGGGTAGCTAAACTTTAAAAAGTTTTTTATAATAATATATATTTTGAATAAAACATTTAAATAATATTGTTATTTATATCGTATCTACACTATAATATAAAATTAACTTTTTAAATAAATATCACCCTTTTATAACACATTAGTAATATTCATATTCCAATATAAATATATTTTCATTATTATAATTGATTTCTGTATTAACATAATTTGTTCTAAGAGAATTTAATACATCGATAACGTATACTTACTGTATGTAATATAAAAGAGATATTAATTCACAATATTTATAGAATAAACGAATCGTATTTGCATGGTTTCAATATTAATTATAAATTTCTATTAAAATAAGAAAGAATAAGTATTAACTTTCTCGGTAAAATATGATATTTTAAGAATATTTTTAAAAAACGTCATTTTTCATAAAGCTTTATAAGCTATTTAATAAGCTAAATATTAATGAATACTATTTTTTGTGCATTAACACGTCTTCTCATAAAATTAATAATCAATGATAATTGATATTTATATGAATAAATGAAAAAATGGAGCCGTAATTTTCAACAAAGCACGGTACATGACATCGTTTAACCAGGAATTAAATTCTAAAATTTTCAACTTTGAAATTAATTGAATGAAAATATTATTTAAATGTGAAACCTCATATCAAAAAATTAATTATTGCCTATTTATATCCATATAATTGTTGTTAAAATTATAATCTAATTGAATATAAGATAATTTGACTCTACTATAATTAAAAGTACTTTTTTGAGGAAGATTGAAATTATTTTATGGTTAAAAATTTTTGAAAAATATTTATATGTATACAAATTATTCATTATTATATATTCAAAATTTTCTATAATAAATATTAACTATTTTTAAAATATAGTAATCTCAAACCTTAATTTATTTCTTGCAACATATAAGCATGAAAATGATGTTGAAGTATTATATTAAGTGTCAAATTAGTTTCATCGAAATTAAACGAAAATAGTATATGTATGTATAATGGTAGAGCTTTCAGAAACGAAAATTTGAAATTTTAGCTAGTTAATTCAGTGAATTCGTTTGAAATACAAATTTCGTTATGAAATTCACTAAAGTCATTAATTTATAACTTCAAATAAATATAAAAAAAGAGTAACAAGAAAGTTATTAATTCTATTCTTTTTCTGATAAAACATTATTCTTTTTATTTTATTGAGTATTATAATTTGTTTAGTTATATTTAACATTTGGATAAAAAGATATTGATTAATATTAATGAGTATTATTGATTGTTTTGATCAAAAATTTTATTTTAAATGCATGATATCAAAGAAATAAAAAATATATTAGTATGACATATTTTATTAATTTTAAATGTAATAAATAGAAACGTTTAGCATCCTCGCTATCAATTAATCAAGTTAATAATATAAATATAAATTAACAATATGAATATAAATTAATAATCATCCACTTTCATCAAAAAACGTTTTATAAATTCACGTCACTTTTAGTTAAAATACTTCTACTCAAATATTACTCAAATATTTACTGAAATTTTTTAACCGAGGATATGAAATATTAATAATCATAACTGAAAATTTAATAACTGAAAATATTGTTTAAAAAAAAATTAATAAATGAGGTACTTTTTACAAATATGCAGTATTTACTCATTATTATTACAGTATTGACCTAAAATTTATTACAGTAATTCCCTATAATAATCCAATAGTAAACGTTTAAATTAAAACTGAATTAAATATCATTATGTACGAATATACTTAATGAATCCTTCTAGCATTAAAGCATAAACCTTATAAAAAAATCTTTTTATACACAAGCATTAGATAGTTATAAAAAAGATAAAAAAAAATTAACCTCTATAGAAACAAATTTTTTTATACTTTAACCATTAATAGGTTTATAATTATAAAATAGAAAATATTTTACTTAGAAATGTTTTTAAATTAAAATAATAAAATCTAAAATTAATCGGATAAAAAATATATTAAAATGCTTAATATTATTACATGGTGCATATTCATTTGCAAAAATGAATATTTAAATATTTACACATGCAATACAGTTAAATTTTATTTTGTTTGAAACTCCATTGATAAATAATACAGTTAATAAATTAAATCCAATTAAAAATGGAGTTTTAACGAAATTTAAATATTTACTTTTTGTATCTAAGTGTATGTTATGAACAATCCTAAGTATAGTACTCATTATTGTTTAAACCAAAATATTTCAAAAGCAATTTTTTTTATAAGTGCTCTATTATATCTTATATTTTTTATTGTTTTATAATTTCTATAAATATATTCATTTATCAATCTTAAAATTGATAATTTCTAAAAATACTTTTTGTCGATGTGAACATAAAGCGCTCTGTGCGAATAATATAAATGTACATGCATATTGAATATATTTTATTGATACATTTATTATGTTTTCTTTTAAATAAGACTACTCTTTATAATAATTCGATTCTCATATTTATAATTAAAATAAGCTCGCAAAATCGTTTAAAATTAAATGCGATATAATACGCTGTAAATCCATAGATTTCATTGTATTTAGCAGGTATCTAATAAATTTTTTTATTTTAAAGGCATTGTATAATTTAGAATTTAATTTTTATTAAAAATATAATAAATTATCTCTTTTAATAGTTTAATATTGCGTATAAAAAACTACTGTTAAATTTCATAAAAGTATTCGCACCTATCTAACTTTATTTTAAGTTTTCTTTTAAATAAGATAGTAATAATTAAAAAGTAACTACTTCTAATTAAAAAGCTACAAATAATAATTTAATATATTAACATATATTTTAAAAAATACTTTTGTAATACTTTAAAAACTAGTTGCACATTCTATCCACCTTAATAATAAGCACAGCTTGTAACCTTTTTCCAATTTCGTAAGACTATTATTTATGTAAAATGTTTTTAAATTACAATTTTAAATTAAAAATTTTAAATGTTTTTAAATTTTTAAAATACCCTACAATATCGAAACCTGATATTATTGTTTACATTACAGTCGAATAGTTAGTAAACCAACGTTAATTGATAACTTTATCGTACATATCACTGTATAGTTATTTACCTTTTAAAGCCTGTCGTCGGCTCTCTTGCAATCTCATTTTGTTTCAATTGCCATTTCGCGTTCAAAGATTCGCCTTTCAAGAATAAGAAAAATCAGAAAAGGTAGACGAGACGAAAAAGGGACGAGATGGCAAAGCAAAAGTCGTACTCGCGTAAAGGAAGTAATCCGTGGGAATAAGGCCCCAACACTCTCATCCCGTCGCTCTTACATGCGCAGTCAGGTGCAGCTAATCGCGCTATTAGCGAATATTGTCAGAGGTCATACTCTAGAGGAAGGCGGATCAAAAGACGGTGTTTCCGTGCCACTGGGGAAAGAAGTCCACGGGATCTCATTCTTTAGAATTATCTTTGCCGACGTCAGGTGCGCGTAATCATGCGAACTATCAAGGATTTTACTCCGCTTAGACTTCGAAAATTTTTCGTTAGAACTGCACAAGACGATATTAAAACGATGTTGAAACAACGACCACGCATCAATATTCACGTATTCAATTAATAAGTATGTACACGTGCAATTGTTTCTTTCGTCGAACATCAAGAGTTAATCTGAAGTATTTATACTTTTTATAAAGGTTTTAAAAATTATTGATTTATTATTTTAATTTTTTATTTAAGTCTTTAAGTATATTAAAGAATATTAACTGACGTTGTGTAATAAATATTACATTGCATAAAGAGATATACATTTCATAACTTAATTTTTAATATTATTTTATTTTTTATTATCAAAGTCTACCAGAGCAGTCAATTTTCAAGGAATTGACAATCAATTAGTCAATATAATGCCATAAATTTAAAAAGTTGTTAGAAAACTTTTCATTGGAGAAAGTGATAACGAAAAACCGCCAATTAAAAATTTACTAATATAAATATGTGAAAAAACAAAACTAATCGATTATAGAGCTTTCATGTACGAATAGCAGAATATTATGATTCTCCTGCAGTCGTCAGATATACTGTCACAATGTAACTAAAGAACACTCAACAAACTACAGAAATGAAAATTGTTTTAGCAAATCTCTTTATCTTTCTCTCTTTGTTTCTACAATCATGAACAGTAAATAGATGAGTAGTTTGAAAAACTAACCAACTGCCAATTATTCTTCCACTATTGCATTTAGTAATGCAGGTTACTATGTTATTCTGAGTTCATGCAAGAATTAAACTCAGAAGCCTACTATAGTCTTACCAACATAAAAATGCATACAATAAAAATCAATACCTTTTAAATTTATACGCATATAAAATATATTTTTAAAATATTTTTTAAAAAATTCAAATATTTTGTGTATGTAGTATTCTATTTTTATATAGATATAAATAGTATTTTACTCGCAATTTTACTAAAATTACATTAAAAAAAAAGTTATAAAAATTATATTCTGGAAAAAAATTTTTATATTTGTTAAATTTTAAATTATAATCTAAAAGTAGTGCTTTTTTTATAAAAATATTAAATTAGGGAAAAATTAAAGGATCTTTTGATCGAAATTTACTATCATATAATAATATAGATTTTATTAATGAATACTCATTTTTAACTAACTCGATGTTTTCTAAATAAATAATGATATATTACGTGGGATAACTATTTATTTACTTTTTATAAATAATAAATATACTATAAAAATAACTTAATAATAATTTATGAATTCAAATTTTGATACAACAATTTTTAAATAATCATTGATGATAATGCAATGATAACTGATTTAAAACTGTTTCTTTTATATTGATGACAAATTACAATTAAATTTCATCATCACGTGATATGACAAACACTTACAATTCACTTCTTTTATATGATTTATTATAACAACGCTATCATAAAAAAAATTTCTTTTTCAAATAAAATTGCAACAAGACGATTTATATAGTACGTAAGATCCACAGCATCTGTCTTCTGCTACTGTCTATAAAAAAGATGTATTTTTGTTGCGACTGTAAAGAAAAGTTATTTTAACTTGAATGCTATAGTTCCTTATGTGAAAGTTTATCATAAATCACTTTAATAAGAACTGCTGTACCATATATCACTATTTTTAAATTTTATTTAAAAGAAAATAAAGAAGCAAAATACTCTAATCTTTATTGCAACTAACTTATTTTTTAATAATATATTGTACTCAGTATATGTATTGTATACTTATATAAAGATTTGTTCTTTAATCTACAAAATGCTTATATAATAAATTATTTTCTAAATAAATAAAAGAGATAAAATTAAAAAAATTTTTCGAATTGAAAAAATATTTAAAGTGTATAAAAATTGTTTATGGTAAAAATTATTTCGAATGTATTATACATTAGCAAAAATCCTTTTATCGTAAAAAGAATTTGTACGTATTATAATGGTTATATTATTAAAAATCCTTTATAAATCTCTCCTATGAATTTTGTCTTAAATGTTTCTATTAAACAATGTTTTTTAAACCTACTGATTTAATAGTTTTAAAGTAGGAAAGTAAGAGAGAGGGAAAGAACGGAACAATTCCAATTTTGGAATCCATAATTATGCAGATTTTCGATTTACTCGTTTTTTTTTTTATTTTGATCGTTGGACTTCGTTCTCTTTTGGAAAAATCTCACAATTAGTACTTAGGGAATTAAATAACGCCATGTGAATATAAAAGATGAGAAACGCCGTCAACAACTTCTTGTTTATCATTCAGGGCCTCAGTCCAGACGCCGGCTAAGCGTATAGTTAGAGGATTCAAGTGGATCCATCTCGAGACTGGAGTTATAGGCAAAACCTCTTGGGATTTCGAGGCTGTAGTTTACAAGAGATCGGAAAGTTGTGAGAACTCAGCTAGACTGAGCGAAACATACAACATACATCAAATCACAAGCATACTGCTGCATGTGATCTACCTTGCTCAATTTACAGCTTTCCGCGATTACTCGTCGATGGTTGGATCAACACCGCATCGATAGTTAGTGTTAGAATTTAGGATCTTCGTAAAGAGAATGTAATTATTTACATTTAATTTTATGATTTCTTCTTTCCCTTGCTGATGAACGGATTAACATCCGCATTTACCTGTAATGATGCATGTATATTAACTTCGTTAAAAATTTATATATTTTTTTTAATGCTTATTACATTATAATGTTATTGTACAATTATAATTTTGTATTTTTATACAAAATTTCAGAAATCAAAAATTTGAAAAACAAAAAATATCCATCTTAAAAATTTATAAAAACGGAGAATAAATTTTTTCGTATATTATTGTTTTATTAATTTAAATTATAGTTTTCAAAAACTACCTTCATGATAATGATTTGAATACAAGTGACTAGTTACATAATTTATGTTTATAACCTATGAAAAATATTATCAATATATAAATAATAATATATTGATATAAAAAACATTTATATTAAATTATTTTTATACATTATTTAATAAGTTATATATGTATGTACATAGGTTAAAAAATGTTTTTATTCCTAATAAATGAATATCAAACACTTGTATTATGTTTCAAGAGAACTTTGGGTATGACATCTATAAATACGACTTCTCTGTTACTTAAAAGAAAGTTTAATCTGTCTTATCTTCCTTAAAAAGAGGTTTCATTCAAGGAGAAAATGAGATGACTTTTTTCTCTTCTATACTGATCGTACCGGAAAATTCTCAGAACGTTTGAAGTAAAATCGGAGCACCGTTACACAAAGAAAAAACCTTCGAAATAGCCAGTTTTATTTTGTATCAACTGAAACAAATAAATTTTTATAATTTGCTAGATAAGAAATTGCATGACATATTATTTTCTCAATTATATTATCGTTTATAAATTGAAAATTATTTAAACTATTTTTAAACGCATCATAATCAATCCAACGAATTATAATTTATTTAAAAAAATGATTATGTACAATAATAAAAGAATATGTGTCTTTAAAATAAATTGAAAATTTTTATCTATAAAAAATCAAAGTAAGGAAAAATTAAATTAAGTACAATATTCTTTCTTTCATAAAAAAAGTCATAAAAAAATTAAAAAAGTAAAAATGTTTTATGTAAAAAGTATTGATCACACGAGTTTTCAGACTTAAAAAATTCTTTTACAGTAAAAAAGATGTTCATTTTACATTTTCATGATATATTAGGTGAAGTAAATTTAATTATGATTTTATTAAATTATATTTTCCGTAAAAAATGTTACATAAAAGTACAAAATAGGTTTAGTCAAAACAGTTTCACATTCCAAAGAATATAAATAAACATTTGTATGAAATTGGTTATATCTTTATATATATTACATTGAAAAGAAATAATGCTCTGATATAAATTTGCATTCAAGAACTTATTAAAATATAATACTAAAATAACATGTAACTTGTGAATATAAAGTAAAATTGTGAAAAAAATACGAATAGAAAATTAAATAAAATTAAAAGAATAATACAGATTATATTATAATTGTGTATACCATTAATATGGTTTCTACTAATTATTTGTAATTATAAATATTATTCTTTTATATTAAATCAGCAGAATCATTTTTATAATTTTATAAATAATAATTAAAAAATTTTTTGATAAAATAGATTGTTGTATTTCATTGAAGAAATAAATCTTAATTAAAAATAATTAATAATATAAAATTATTATATACATTGATATATCTTTGAAATAAACTATTATTTTAAATGATAGAAAATATGGGTTCAAACATACAATTCCAAATTATACAAATATTTTATGACACTTTTTTCTAATTGAATGTGTTATTCAAGATATATAATTTATTAATGTTATAGCAACTAATATTATATATCTCCAGAGGATATTTATTTTATATTATCAATTATTATTAGAGGCGCACGGAGATGTGCGAAATCAAGCCAGTAATTCTAAAGTAAAACTTCTTCATGATGGGGAGTGATAAAAGCCTGAATACAAGAAAGAATGATGCCGATTGCTAGGAGTAGTGGATTGGCAGACGAAGCTATTGGAAAGGTAAGGCTGGCGTTAACAAAAGTTAGGAGAAAAAAGAAGAAAAAACAGACGAAAGGAGGAGACAAAAATAAAATAAACTGGGTTTGTATAGGAAGGGGTGTTAGGGGCAGGGCAGCTTACTTAGTATCTAAAATGAAAACAGACGTAAAAAAATAAGACATCATGAACTACCTTTCTCTATCATTTTCGTTTCTTCTTTATGTTACTTGAGAATTTATATTAAAAAAATAGTCGCAGAAAGCAAAGAGAAAGATAAAGTCTTTTTATATTAGTAAACAAAATTTCATCATTCGTAAATAGCTATTTTTGCTTGCAGTCTTGTGAAATCATCACTATTAGTTGATTTTTAATCCTGATCAGCCGTACTTAAGTATCGATCAATATAACTTCAAATACTATCAAATATATTGTTGATATAAAACATAAAATATAATATAAAATATTATAGCTTAGAATAAATACTTTAGATTGCAATATTAACTAAAAATATTACATTGTCAACTAAAAATGTATGTGAATATCTAAACACTGTTATGTATAAATAAAAGTATTTATTCTTTGTACAAAAGTTCTATGAAATTAATACTATATTTACAATTAGTATAAAAATGAATCTTTCATAGGAATGAATACCAAAGCATTGTATGACAAAATGCTTATTCATTATGTATAAGTATAAAAAAAAAAAATTATTCTCTTATTATTTTAGTTGATGATAAAATAATAAAAGTTTGAAAAAAATATATAATTGAAAAAAAAAGTAAGAAAAGTAGCAAACGGCAAATGGGGGATGCAAAATGAGTGAAGAAAAGGATACGTGGGGATAGTGTCTATGATAGCGATTCGGAAAAGGGTCGGATGGAGGGATGTGATAGGATGGGTAGCGGTGTCGTGAAACAATGATTAGTTCCCGCACAAAACGGAGGAGAGATTATGATGTTAAGGAAATGAATTAAGTTGTTGTTGAAGAAAGGGAGGAGCTTGGGATGTCGGAAGGAGTCAAATCTTAGTAGTGCGTAAGTATCACATATACACCTATAATAACATCACCTAATCATTAATGTCTTTTAGTAGATCTTTACACAATAATATCATTTAAAAACAATAAAGGTATTGCTAAGCAGATACTCGATCTTGAATACAAGGATATTATAAATATTATTTATAATTATTGAACTTGCATATCCTCCATATCATAAAATATTACGAAACATTATAACTACTTTTTTTAAAATATGTTCAAATAATAAGATTAAAAAGTTCATAATATTTTTTTTCAATTTATTAGACTTATGGAATACTTTAAACAAGGAAATAACGGATAAATGTCTATAACATATAGAAAATGAATATACTATTGAATGACATTAAATATAAATATTTACTTTCCATACTAAATATTTAAAAGATAATCTTTTGCAATTATAATTTTTAAAACATGAAATTATTACTAATCTTTCCATGTTCTTATAACGATACTTGGAAATTTATGTTCTAATTTTGAATTTACATGGCAGGGCGAGCCGAGGAACGGAGGAGCGGAGCGCGGTGGGCAGAGAAGAGAGAGGAGATAGGAGAGAAGAGGCTAGAGGAGAAGACGAGTGAATATGCCGGACGCGGCGCTCGAAAGCGTTACAGCTTAGGCGAATAATTTGGATTAGCGAGAACGGAGTAAGGTAAAGCTGGGAGCAACATATAAAGAAAAAACCAAGCCGAGGAGAAAACATACAGGAAAAAGGGAGGAAAAAAACATGGATGAAAGAATAAGAGCAAAAGAAGGGAACGATTGCAGGGATAGTTCAAGACTACAACACTAGGTGGAACCGCCCCGGGAACCTGGGGCGGGTAGTGCGGTAAGTGACACAGGCGCGGACGGAACGAACAAACGGGAGGCCAGCGGGAGGTGGCATGTTGTAGGAGGTCGGGGGGGGGTGTGGGGCGTGGGGACAACGGGGGGCAAAGGGGAACTGGTAGGGAGGTATACGAAGACACAGGCGTCACACAAATTGCAAGCGTGTTAAAACTAGTAACTGACGACATCTCACATTGAGGTGAAATAATGTGCTTAGGCGGGAGAATGGAAAGACCAAAACCCCCCCCCCCTCATTGTTTATACGTATATAGTGATTTTATATTAGAATGTTGTTATTATTATCTATAATCTGACAGGTAAATACTATACCTTAATATGTACAGCTTATCACATTTTATAAAGCAAGATATGAGATATGTACAATCTAAAGAGAAATTATTAAATATATTATTTTTAACAATTTTATTTTATTAAATATCTTTACATTTCAAATTTTGTACATATTAGGGCTTATATTTAATACCTATTATGATAAATTAAGTAACCATATATTATAAGTTTTACAAATTATATAAATTATAAATTATATCCTACTAAAAAAATAAAAATTTTTTCCTTAATGAGGTACTTCAGACTAATACGTAAATTTGTATTAATCAATCAAAATGAAAGCAATATCTTGCAATTATAAAAATTACTAATATATGAAAAATGATAATAATTACAATGATATTTATCTTATTGCAAATCCAATTTCCCAACATATAATCTTGAACCTTAAAAAGACTATTCGTCATTTATTTTATTAGTAGACATTTCAGATTCCACGATAAGCCAACATCCTTTCTATTCAGCTTTTTCATTGACTAAAAGTTCATTGGAAAATAATCGCCAAGTATATACTAGACTTGATTATCATCACCGTAAGGTCAGTATCGGATGAATAAAAATTTATTGAATTATTTTATCGATAATTCTTTTCTATCTTAATACATTCAATTAATTATTAAGTCAAAATTTTACATTAATTCATAATAATGTAATTTTATAAATAATTATATAATATACTAATCCCATTTCTTTACCATTGTTTTACATAATTTTGAAGCATTTAAAGCAAAAAATATTTTAAATATTTGCTTAATAAATATAATTTATTTTAAAAATATATACAAGTTTTTATTATTAGAGCAACTATATTTTTCCATTATATTTTCTACAATAACTGTAAATGTAACAAAATATAAAAAGATTTGTGTGAAAGTACTGAGAAATTCTGGATAATAAAATATTTTTATGTAACTACCTTTGCACTAAGCTAGTAATTTCTTTACTAAAAAAATTTTTTTTAAAGAAAGACAGAAACTAAAACGAATAAAACAAAATCTCAATAAATGAAATATTAATTTAACAATCTTATTTGAAAAATATTTTGATTTTATATAATTGTTAGAATAAATCTTCATTTCTGCTAATTTTTCACTCAATTTATTATATTTGGTCAAAATATCCCACCCTTTTGTTGTCCCCACCCACACTTTCTTCCTACTGATACACCCTTCCTTCCTTTATCCTTGGAATCTTACTTCCTATCTCCCCCACTGTCCGTGTTTTTTCCACTCCTTCACACCTTTTTCACTAATTTACCTCCTTCCCTTACAATTAGATCTCACTCCTGGTTTACCCTCTCTCTGCCCCTTCT